>JAOTAV010030888.1:0-20167 GCA_026546445.1 Cyclargus thomasi
TGATATTTAGGGGGCAAGCGAGCAGACGGGTTACCTGATGGAAAGCAACTGCCGTCGCCCATGGACACTCGCGACATGCGACGAGTCGCTAGTGCGTTGCCGGCCTTTATGAGGGAATAGAGAATGGGAATAGGGATTAGGGAAGTTGGGCCACCGGTAAACTCGCTCACCGCGCGAAACACAGAATAACGTCATTTCAATCGACTTCTAAAAAGGAGATTTCTCAATTCGATCGTACATATTTTGATCTTTTTAGTTTGTGCACTAAAACCTAGAAATTTATTAAAATAGAAAGGGTAATACTCTTATTAGATGACTCTTTGAACTTCGTTGGTTATGAATTTCCTCTAAACATAACCCTTTTCTTGACTTCCACGAATATTTCAAGACTAAAATTATCCAAATCGATTTAGTTATCCTCATGTTTTGTGAAACTAAGCCCCGCTTTCTGATAACTGTCTGATAGGCTATCCACAACTTTTTGACAGGTTATAAAATACATTCATTTGACATATCACACATCACATACACATTTACAAACAAATACAATAAAGTTTCATCTATCAGATATGTTGAGAATAGCCTATACTGCACTTATGCGGGAGTTGTTTTTTTATAAAAAATATATATTTAGGATTAAAATATACCATCGTACTAAAGTTTAGTATACTAGAAATCGATAGGTATTTGGAATAGGAATAAATTTATCCTGTATGCTTGTCTTATTTCCATGTGAGATATTTTCACGCCGTACAGACGCAATTTATTGTCTTTGATAAACTGAGATATCTATCGCTGTATACGAAAGAGGTAGAATCTGGCTTGGCTTTCTTTTGGGTGTATTTTCGTGTAAGTTTTGTCGCTAACAGTAATCTGGTTTCAACTTTGTATAGATCTATTAGTAGTTTCTTGTAATGTAATAAAGTAAGGAGTTAAAGGCAACTGCAAACACCTGGCGATTTCATTAGTCTAATATTCCATCTCATTTCATAATGTTGAGGAGCTTAAGTCGAAGATTTTTTGACACTTTTAATTTATGTATATGTTCTAGTTGTTGCCCGCAATTTCGTTGCGTGAAAATTTGTATATCGCGCGTGAACCGTACTATTTCCCTTTACTTATTATAAAAAGTAGTTGTGAAAAACAGACAACTTTTTTATCGATTTGTGTCATATTACTGTTCGTTATTATTTTAAGTTCCACATTGATTATTATTTAACCGACTTTCGGAAAAGGAGGAGAAACACCGACGGCGGTAGTATTCTTACCCGACCTACGCCCGTCCACGTTCCAAGGGCGCGGTACGCCGGTTGTGGTCAAGCTATTGTTGACAATTAAATAATCACTTATTAAAACTTCAGATTAATAATGATTAAGCTTCTATGTGATACATGTTTATATCTATCTAGAATCATTATAATATAATATTTTATTTTAACAACATTAATATACATTCTATATATACATACTACACTATACTTCTTATTTTCATTTAAATATAATTTATTTTTTAACAGGTGTTTAACACCTTACGAAATATTAATAGTAATATTAAATGTTTTTTAGTCTATACGAGAGTTGTATAATTATTAGTTTTAACAAAAACTTAAAACCGACTTCCAAAGGAAAAAACAAAAATAATAAAAAATAAACTAAAAAGTATTAAATAATATTTATTCTTTTAATAGTTCCTGTTTCAGAATTCGGTAAGGCCACATCAAGATGGTGTACGGAAAATCTTTATAATTTTAAAGTCGGTACCAGCTAACATGTTATAAACTGTCTAAATATTTGTTTATTCACAGTCAAACATATTAACCTCCTCGTTTTTGAAAGCCGGTTAAAAATAAAAATATTGAACTCATTCTTCATTTGTTTACATTGTTTGTTGGGGGTAGGTGATTACGGAAGACCAGGGACATAAATTTATTAATAACTAGCTTCTTCTTCGACTTCGTCCGTGGACAGGACGATTTTGACGAAGTATTCTGTCGGCATTCAAGGGGATGTAAGAATTGTTTAGATTCACAAACTAAGACGGACAGGACAACGTCTACCGGGTCCGCTAGTTTCATTAAATATAATATGATATTTAAGCGCAGGAGTCCCATTTTATTTACTATCTATACATATAATAAAACTGTAGAAATTAAAATTGTGTTCATTAAAGATATTCAAAAAATAATAAGCAGGGGTTTTTCTAAGTTCATATAGAAGCTAAAAGTGTAGTTAGTATTTTTGTATGTCTGTCTGTTTGTATGTTTGTTCCAGCATCACGCGAAAACTACTGATCCGATTTGAATGCGGTTTTCACAGTTGTATTCATCTTCTCCTACTTAATATATGGTGTATAAAAAATTTCCCCCCCACCCCTCTAAGGGAACAAAAGAGGAGGTAAAATTTGTATCAAACTTCTTCTTTAACATGAAAACTACTAGTTAGATTTAAATGCGTTTTTCGCAGATGTATTTGTCTTTTTCCACTATAACATATGGTGCATAATATTTTTTCCTCCACCCCTATAAGGGGACAAAAGACAAATACATCTGTGGGGTGGGGGGATTTTTTTTTACCAGATGTAAAGATGGAAGGAGATGAATACAACTGTGAATACCGCATTCAAACCAGATCAGTAGTTTTCGCGTGATGCTGGAACAAACATACAAATAGACTTTATACTTATTATTTTTTGAATATCTTTAAAGTAAAAAATTTTAATTTCTACAGTTTTATTATATGTATAGATAACTTTTGTCGTGTGTTTATTTTTTATGTTGTATTATTTGTTTTATTTTGTATGCTACTGAGAAAATTTTATGATCTATTAATATTGCTGAGTAATGTTTTAAAAGTGGAAAATAAAGATTTATTTATTTATATTATTACTCAAGTAGGAAAGTTTCTAACTGTGTTAGTTTGCTAAGACTCGGTCAATAGCGGGTCAAGGGGACATCTGGATAATTCAGCGTATGCATTATTCCAAATATAATGTAGCACTTTCCCTAATAATATCCAACGTTTTCACAAATATTTCCTTTATCATAATTAAGCTCTGAGCAGCCTTTGAGCTCCATATGTAATAACGTTTTTTCCCTCAAAGCGGTCGAGGGTTCTCCGCCTATATTAGATTGTATGAGTTACGAATAATAGCGTATTTTATTACACAAAGCATTATTAGTAAGCCTACTAATTATGTTTAGTTGTACTAATTGTGTTACTAAGTTAATGAAAGGAAAATTAACTAGCGTCTAATATATTCTATTCAGGGTCTCTGCGTGGGATTTCGGCGTGTTGATGTAACCTTCACTGTTTTTAGTTCTACTTCATTCTGTAACATGTTTGTGTTTATTTGGAATTAAAATGATTGGGCATTTCAATGAATTTAGGAGCTTTACAAAACAGAGTTCTATTAAAACAATAGTTGAGGATTCGTACAAAAAAATAAAACACCGTTTCTGTTGCAGGTAATTAACATCATTTGTTTCCCTTGAAAAATGTTTGAGCACGAAATAATTGAAGAAGGTAAGAAAAGTTTGTTCGTCCTCGCCAGTGACAAAACATATTTTTAGTTGTATAATATATTCTGGACATTCGTGTCGTATTGGAGACTTACAACTTGGGAAAAATCTCCACGAGGACAAAACCGTGGATAAAGGCAAGTCGATAAAAATAGTAATAAAAATGGAGTGTCTGTGCTAACGAACAGTAAAAGAACACATATCGCCAAAAAAAAATGTCTATTTATCTGTTTGACGGATTTGAATAAATCTTTTTTTTTTATAGCTAGGCAACATATAGGATACTTTTTATACCGGGAAAATGTACAATTTCGCGTGGTTTACAAATTTTTGCGCAACGAAGTTGCGGGCACCAACTATTCTTAAGTAAAATTACAAACTCAATAGTTATTTTAATGTGAGTCGTAAAACGACATTTTATAAGAGAACACGGACTGAACTGAATCTCAGGGGGCTAGTATAAAGACTTCAACGGCTGAAAATCACCTTGAATTATTAAAAGTCTCTTTGGATCGTAACTGATGTAACGAGTGCTAAGAAAAGTATACGGTCCTTTATTTTTTACCTTATATACCTATTTTTACAGTCTATTTCAATTTTATCATTGTTATGATGAAATTAGCTAGCTACTTTAAGATTTAGGAGCTGAAGTTATCTGACACTGACACTAATAAGTTATAGATAACATATATAATAGAAATCAGGAAGTGGGAAATCGCCCCGTAGAGCCTATTTCACCACTCACGGACACTTATCAGAATAAGTGTCAGGTAGGATAACTATAACTGATATGTCAGATTCTCCAGCAGCTTTCAGCCTTATTAGGAAGTGGTAAAACAGGGCCTTAGTCTAGTTTTTAAGAAAAGTGAGAGCTAACACGCCACGGAAGGGTTTTATAGCAAAATATATAAAAAAAATGTTTTTGAAGTAAGCTATAGTAAACATCGTTGTCTAAGCAATAGCGGCGACATGTTTTATAAAAATAGTTAAACAAAAAATAAAAACCGACTTCTAAAAAAAAAAAATGATAGACGAACTGAAAATAATTTATTTTTCTTTGTTAGTGACTTATAAAGAAAGGCCTAAGCCTGAACATTAACCGCTATTATTCTTTATAATGTTAAAGCTGGTACCAGCTTGACAATTTCTTAGATTCTTGACATGAATCACGTTAATTTTATGTGAACCGTTATGCGCCTCCATTGCACTCGACGTATGCGCTTTTGTCCGTGGCTTCGGGAAGACCTGCGCCTTTAGCCTGCCTTTAAATAGCCACTAATTTAATTTTAATATTGATATTTAGCGGGCAAGTGAGCAGACGGGTTAACTGATGGAAAGCAACAGCCGTCGCCCAAGGACACTTGTGATATCTGAAGAGTCACAATTGCGTTGCCAGCCTTTATTTGGAAATGGGGGAAAGGGGATTAACGTAATTGGGTTTTTGTGGTATGAAACGCCGTTTCACGCTAGTTTTTTGTGAAGTCGTGTATCACTCCGGTCGAGCCGGGCCATTCATGCTGAAGCATGGATCTCCCACGGCAAAATGTTAATAATAATTATGGTGTATTGTATGATTTTTTCTCAATATATTAGATTTGGCCTGCAGCTTCGCTTGCGTGGAATTTTGAAAGTTTTCCAAAACAAAAAGTATCTTCATCATTTCAACGAAGTCTACTGCAAAAATCAATTCAATTGATTGTTTTTTTAGAGCGTTAAGGAAACAAAAGAGCAGAAAAAACATATTTTAATACTATTAGTACGGATATAAGACTCTTAAGAAGTTCTATATAATAACTTTGCCCCCATGTGCCCGCGTCTTCGCTCCGGCGCGCGCAGACAGCTGTCAGATCTGTATGAGGTTTAATTTCTTGGATGCGGGCGGCACCCTCTAAATCCACAGGCCGTAACTAGACCTTCGTTAGGCCTTTATCTACAGTACCTAGGGCTTAGGTTGCGGATATCTTATGGATTTGATTCCCGTATAAAATTTCGTCGGTTCAGAAGATTCTGGCCGGTAATATTGTAAATTGGAAAGTGTGTGTTTGTTTGTTCGCTCTTTACGCCCAAATAAAATAACGGTTTTTTGGTAAAGAAAGTCAAAAGAATAGAAGCATAGGCTACTTTTTGCACATGAAAACACTCAATGTGTGTCAATAATATAATAGCAACATTGTATAACAATTTCTTGATTAATTTATTACTAGAGGTCGCTTTGTGGTCGAAACTCGACCATTAATTTTTAAATACATCGTGTAGAGGAGCTATAAGAAAATAAAATCTATTTTCAATGCAATTACAGGCTTTAATTCGGCATAAAGGTCCCGTTACCGGGCCATTTAATGTTATTTAAAAAAACAGACTGCTTTGTTCATGGTTGACCATAAACATAGGAGTATTTGGTATATGATTATCGTGTCAAGTCAAAGTAGTGTAGTGTGACAAGCATTTTTTTTAAATTGCAAGATTAAAAAATAACTTAAAATATATATTACTATTCCACGCTCTTTCTCCATATCAACTATAACTGGAAAAAAAATCCATTCCTTTAGCATCTACGCGTCTTTCATTATAAGTGGTACAAAGTTTTCGTTTAATTAATATATAGATGTAAATAGTTACTCTATATATGTAATTATGAGATATTGCCTGGAGACAAACAAAATATGGACAGACGGACAGACATCGAAAATTGGGTTCCGTTTTACCTTTTGGGTATGGAACCATAAAAGATGGACTTAAACAAGAAACGAAAGCCGTATTAATCTTACAAAATAGAAAACATTAATCACATTTGTTTTTTTCGTTATTTATTTTTATGACGACAAATAAATAAAAGAAA
Organism: Cyclargus thomasi; assembly: GCA_026546445.1. Classification (NCBI taxonomy): domain Eukaryota; kingdom Metazoa; phylum Arthropoda; class Insecta; order Lepidoptera; family Lycaenidae; genus Cyclargus; species Cyclargus thomasi. The sequence goes on from JAOTAV010030888.1 coordinate 6,358, forward strand.
TACTGTGATATAAAAAACTTCAGGCATAAAAATCGGGGACTGTCCCGACGAAAACATTAAATGTGATTCACGTGGATACGGCGATAAATATGATTTCCTTTGAAATAATCCGTCCGTATTAATAATAATTATTAATACGGACGCTTCTCATCACGTCAGTCTGGCCCCGTGATAAGTACCCGAGGAACTTGTATATTATATATGCGCTCTAACTAGAGTTGCAGCTCGACTGGTGGGAGGCTCTACTTTAAAAAGTCTGTTAAAAGTACCAGGCAAAATGTAGAGTCCTTGTTCGTTCGTGAATTTTTTCACAAAAAAGTCTTTCGCGCCCCACGATTTTTCAAGCAAATATTATAATTAAAATTACATAGTTTACACTTCATATCAGAAGTAGAGATACCTTGAACGATCCGTAATTTATTTTTAACTTTTACGTGCACCTATAAAAGCATGTTATTAGTATTTTTTAAGGAACCCGACAGGTATTTTCTCGCTGGTTTTGGTTTCACAATTCTCGAATCCCCGAAAACACACAAAAAAAATTAATCAAAATCAGTCGTTTGAGAGGAGCTTAGTGACAAGCACATGTAGAATTGTGTAAAGAAGTATAGTAAAAACTTTTGAAATGTCAGTAGGCAAAGATAGTTTGCATGAAGCCAACGCTGGTGGCCAATAAGACTAGCAGTCAATGCTGGCTCGATATTGGCTTCTTGTACAGTTTTTCAAACCAAGTCAGCGCTGCCGCCAACTCTGGCGAGGATAGAGTACCAGTGTGTAGGACTGGCTTTCATTATTTAACGCATTGACAATGCGTATTATCTCTATAAATAGTACGTTTTAATTAAAAAACGTTACTCATACAATTTATATTAAAAACATAATCAAACAAACTAAAGTAGAATACTACATTTGCGATATGCGAAACTCGAAATAAGTTTCGGCAACGTTATAATAACACGTTCAGACGTCCAATTGTTTTAGAGTTAGGGGCCAATGTTTCCAGAGCTCTGAAATCACAAAGCCAACAGTGGCAATTCACAATATCCTAAAGCCCGGATTTGCTGCAATCGCGCCTGCTATCCTTACACCGCCGCAGAGCTGAACGTTTTAATTTGCGGTATGTGAACGCTCCACATTCAGAGCTCATACACTGTTTAAGTGAGATTTCAGCGAATACGCGAATACGGTCCTCCGATTAAACAAAAAGTATAATGGTCTTTAGATCAAAATCAAGATCTGGCAGGATTCATTTAAATACCTTTCCTTGATGATATTTTTTTGAAGATTTCCAAATTTGCAAATACAGCTGGCTTTCTTAATCGATGCCAATCGAATTATGTCCGTTCACTGCAAGTGAATAGTCTGAACCGATTGAAAATATTATCTGAGTATATTTTGTAATAAAGACTTTATATAAGACGTGATGTAGCTTATTTTATATGTTAGTGGAAGTTACCTCAGTTCAGTAATCCTCGATGTAAGTAACACTGAGAATTCAATAAGTAGGTATAATATATTATAGTAAACAGTGGTATGTTATCTTTTACACAATTTGCCGGAACTATAGCAAACGTCAATGAGTGATCACAGCAGAGGCGACAACTAGAACACCCCCTTCAGCTTATAATTCAAGGAAACCAACAACTATTTTCCCAACTGGAACATAATATTTTATAGAAAAAATACTGATCTCCGTCAACCCGATACTAACAAGAGGGCAGAACATAAATAATTTCTGTCAACATAAATCAGTGGAACCCGCACAGGATCCCCTATTAAGTAAGTCCCGTCTTACACTAGAATATATAATGGAAAATTTTTGATGACGATCAAAATACGTAATAGTATTTTTTATGTTGGTAATAAAAGAACTTTATTGGTAAAGGTTTGGATTGGTAATATCGGGGGGCTTACGTCACAGGTTCCCTATTCCTTTTCGTAATCTTCGAGATATGGAACGAGGTGATCCGTGAATGAACTATATTTTAGTGAAATAGTTTCTAGTTATGATTTCGTCGATATAAGAATTGTATTTTGCGATATAGCAGAAACTTAAAGTAAAAATATTGCTAACACAATCATAACTTATAAAATTGCAGCTATAAAAAATGTTATCATAATATCTGTAACTACAAAATATCATTCTCAAAGAACACAAAAATAAACTATACTTAACCGACAATACACATTTAGTAAAAAGCAGCTCCAACAAGCCACTTAGTGTAATAAAAATATATTTCAAAAGATACTTTCAAAACAAGCTTCATCCTAGCATCCTTTCAAAACGAATAAAGAATTCTGACTGCAGAGGATTTTTATTAAAATGTGTGGGCACCAAACTTACTACAATTTAAAATATATTTTGTGTACCTGTAAAAACCGTGGAAAACGGACGACGTGTTAGCAATATGATAATTGCCTCAGATAAAAAATAAACTTTAAAAGAAGGAGGAGGTTCTATGTTTAGCTATGATTTCTGATCGGTTAGAACACATATATTCTGTCTTATTTAAGCAGATATCTACAAAGTATGTTACATGCTCAATATTATATGCTAAAAGACTGACCGAACTTGGGTCACTGTGTTGTGGAAAAAAAAGCTATAATAATTAAAATTTTCTTAGAATTTCAGGTTAAAATATTAGGTCCATATAGGAAAGTTTCGCAAAGTAAATAAAGCTAATGACTTTCCTGCACGTTTATGTGATAAAAAGTTGACAATTCGTCTGCGCGAATGTAAAAATGTTTGCTCAATTGTGTTTATATATTTACATTTCACCAGATGTAATAAAATAAATTGAACGTTGCCAAGGCGAGAGCTTACGTCGGAACAAAAAATAAATGCTGATTGTTTTAAATTATACAAATGGATTGGGTTTGTACGGCCGACTGTAATGAGAATCGTTTAATTACAGAAAACGCTTCAAAATTAAATCACTTCAATTTTAAGATAATATCACAGCCTTTTTTTTCAGTTTTGCGCCAGTTTTTTCGTTGGCTATCTTATTAACTGAAAAATCAACAACCTAGAAGACGAGTCCTATAGTAACTTAGAGAAGTCAATTAAAAATAAATATTAGATGAATAAACTTTTTAATCACTATGGATGAAAAAACTTTTAATCAATATAAGACGAAAAGAAACCTTTAAATTTCTCGGTCAGGTTCTAAAAAAAACAGCTGAATACATAATACATAATAATCTCATTTTTATAGGTTGATAGAAAGCCAACTGAAAATTATTGCTTCATCTATATATTAATACGTGAGCGGAAAAGTTTGTACCCCTTTTTAAGAAAAACGCGTATATGTAAAAGCATGAAATTACTGTCAGTTATAGTTGGTATGGAGGAGGAACGTAAAATATAAATATTGTTTCAAAATTTGCTAAAATTTTGCATATTTTTAATAAATAAAACGCTACGCACACAACAATATTTTGATATGATACGATAATAATCATAAACGAAATACTTTTGTCTATGGTTAAAGTTTGATTTGTTTAAATAAAATTTAATAACCTGGTTACGAAACCGCAATGTCAAATTGAAGTATGTGATTGAAATGAAAATAAATTATAGTTTTTTTATAGCTTCTCTACACGACGGATTTCAATATTTATGATCAAATTTCGACCACAGGGCGACCTCCAGTAATTGTAGTTAGTTCTAAGACAGTCGAGTGAAACCAAAGTGAGAGTAAACATTGCGTAGGATGATATAAGTGGTTCCAAACAAAAATAGATCTGACCTTAAACACAAGAAGTTAGCCAGGATTGGCAGTAGTATACGAAGAAAAATGTACCTTATATATCAAGATGAATTTATCATGTTATGACTAGTAACTTCAGGAGTTAGGCTAGGCTAGGTAGGTGGTCATAAAAAATTATAAGTGATTAATCAATTTCTATGAAAGTTATTTATATCGACCGTTATTCGGCTTCATACAATTGAAGCAAATCTCGTTATACTTAGATGTTTTTACGGGAAATAAAATACCTCAAATGGTGTATATTACGTTGTAATGTGTATACTAAGATCTGTGGATACGGCAGACTATAAATGACGGTCGACTTATACGTCCACCGAAACCATTTGTCGGCCCAAATAGCTGAAGATTGCTGTTTGGTGGAACTAATGCCGTGATTCTGATCTTAATTGTCTGGTTTTACGTACTTAATGGGGGTTCTACATGGCGACAACAAACATCACGCAAAGGTGCACTTTGATGCAATCCAAATTGCACCCTCAGTTCATGGCGGACGATTGAAAATAGTTATACTCGATGGACACCATTTACAACATTGATATCTAAGATGCACCCTCAATTCAATCTTACGCCATGAACTGAGGGTGCAATTTGGAGTGAACTGAGAGTCATTGGTCGTGTTTGACAAACAGTTTGTCAAACACGACCATTTACAACATTAATATCTAAAATGCACCTTAAGTTCATGGCCTAAGATTCAAAATGCATTGCATTATCACCTTTACGGGATGTCTGTTCACGCCGTGTAGAACGCCCTTTATACATGGGCTAGAGCGGAAGGTTTAACTTGTTATAAATATGTCAAAACGTTAACCACATTAGCCAAAATAATATATGTTATAGAATGATCTTCATTCTTTCATTCTTAGCTAGGACTTTTTCCTTAAGCTTACAGTTATTCAGAAAAAAATGTACCGTGGACATCGATTTTATGTAAAAAAACTGTTTAAACTACAAAACTAACCGGTTAAGATAAATGTTTTTTATACAATTGTATATATGTATATATACAATATAATATTAATAACATTATAATCCCTAAGGAGGAATTCTTGTTTTTTATATATTAATAATTTTCCGTTAGCGGGAGGAGATTTTTAAAACTCCGAACGCATGGTCAAGGCCGTTGGCGCCTGTATTCCACTTAAGGTACAATTCCGATCAACGAGACAGGCAGCCGCGACACACAGTAACTCAAATATAAGTTATAGATTTCATTTTGCTCAACCTTTTTCAGGGCAGCCGTGTCTTGGGCGGCTAGACCAACGTCATCAGAAAATGAAACCTATTGCTAATGTCATAAAGTCGCATTTTATTTAATTTTTTGTGTCGCGGCTGCTAGCAGCGAGGATCGGAATGTTAACTGGACAGTGTTCGTAGCAGTGTCGGGTTTATTTTACTTTTGAGTGTAGGCAATTTTATATCTGACATATAATATAATCTGCCGCCCCTAGACTATAGTATATACTAGACTATATTACTAGTCCGGTATTGGTTCATGGAATAATGATGTCGCTGAGGCGCTTACTTACTACTAGTGATGTGTCGGATCGTTACAAATTTATATCCGCCGATCCGGATCCGTAATATTTCGTGTTGAGATCCGCGGATGCGGATACGAATATTCATTTCCTTACTAAATCGGCGTCAAAGTATTATCTTTTACTTTTGTTTTACAATATACATTTGAAAATGACCTTGAGCGGCAGGCTGTGCGCTGTGAACAGCACCAGCACCTTGTCGCGGACAGCTGGGTCAAACAGCTGCAGCTTCTCCTGGATCCTCTCGGCGAACACCTGCGCCAGCAGCGGCGTCGTCGCCCACCGCTCTATCAGGCTGAACTTGATGCTCGGCAGCTGCCTGGGAATATTGTATATGGTCAAATAGCAAGCGTACGTAGCCTAATGGGTAAAACCTTTGGTTCGCACTCGAGAAGGTGCAGGTTCGAACCCCGGGGGAGGCGTGTACCAATGAGACATTTTCCGATCTCGAGTACACAATACGGATGCTCATTGCCGTGGGAGAACCATGCTTCGGCACGAACGGGTCGGCTTAACCGGAGTTTTACCACGGCCTCTCAGAAAACTGGCGTGAAACGGCGTTGTGCTGTGTTTCGTTCATTGAGTGAGTCCGGCATCGAGCGTAGAACCGAAGAACGGAAATGTTTTTAGTTTTGTTCGGAAAAAAAAACCGCCCAAAGCCACTGCGCTCTGATTGGTCGGAAGTATCGGGGTACGTACATACAGGTCTCTTATTGGTGCGTACTGCTTTAGTGGCGATAGTTGGTTGGCGGTTAATTTATCAGTGACAAAACACTGTTAAGTTTCGGACACGGATGGCTCACATTACTTCTCTATTGGTTATATGCTCGATGGCTTCCTGTAAACTCACATATTGGACGAAACATGTTTCACACCAGTTTTCTGTAAGCTTCTCGTTGAGCTGGCCTATTCGTGAGATTCACACCTCTGACGGCAACAAATACACCGGCCGACATCCCCAGATCATCGTAGAAATTTCCTCGAGCAATAAAAGTAGCTAGTTTTTTTTTCTACTGTACCCACGACTAGCTGTCTTCCGCGACTACGTCCGCGCGAAACTTTATGAATCATCGCGTTTTTACAAAAATTTTTGATCTCTGCTCTCGGCCGATATGGATGGTCGTAGCGTGATGTTATATAGCCTATAGCCTTCCTCGATAAATAGACTGACGCACATAAAAATATTTTTTTCAATTCCGGCCAATAAGTTTCTGAGTTTTTAACAAACAAACTATTCAGTTTTATATAATTCTATCTATACTAGACACCTGTCCCTGTAGAAGTCGGCGATGGCGTTCAAGCTAGAGCCGGTCGTCGCGCAGCTGTACTGCGGGTACTGGGAGAATATTACCGCCCGCTCCACGCCGTCTCTGGAAAATATTAAAGGGGAATTTTGAATACTATACTAGCTGCCTTACTAACATATAATATAAATGCAGTAATCGTCATTTTTAGGTGATTTTCACTTCTTTTTAAGAAACGGTTTCCCAGACGGTTTATTTACGTAAAAAAAAATCCTATTTTATTGATTATAAGGGCTATAAAATACATTCATATTCCTCAAATATGTAAAGATGTCTTTCCTGCGTTTATGTCGAAACCGCCATTTCGCGAGTACTGCATTTATAGTTATGAGGGTAGACTAGCTGACAGACGTTGGGTCAGCTAGTTTGTTGTCCTGTGGCTTTACCATGAGTTTGAAGCAATATATTTGTCGATGCTCGATAGCGAATACGTAAATTTTTAGTATGGCAATTTTAGTTCCGCAAGTGTCAGCTAGAGGCGCTGTAAAATTTTGCGACGGACAACCAGCCTAACGTAACTCTAAATGAAAACATAAAACAAGCACGCCACGTAAATCACTCGTCAGTGGAGTGGAGCGTTTTTTAAGCTCCAAAAGTTTGTACACTTACATTGTATAATGGGGGAAATTGAAAGAGAGCCAGTTGACGGACCTACGTCATTTGGTCGGTATATGTCAATTCTCTGTAAGCCGTGATCTGTCGGCTGAGTTGGACATGACCCGACCAAATTACTTAGATCCACGACCTGTATATGTTTCAACTTCTCTGATAGTCCAATTATTACCTAGGTATCTATTATATAAGTCACGGCTGTAACCCCCGTCCGATATAATGTTTTCAGCTATATACTCACTTTTCCAGTTGACTCAACGTCTCGTCGGTGAAGGGCGGTACATATCTGAATGCTATGTAATGTTTGTGGGGAGCTGACTCCGGTAACATCTTGTCTAAAGCGTCTGTCAGTAGTTTGCCTGGAAAATAAATCGAACTTCAAAATAATCTATTCAATTTTGTTAATATTATAAACACTTTTCGACGTCAACCATAATTAAGAAGAAAATTGTACACAATCGATTTTAAGATACAATAATTATAATATACAATATTGGTGACAACATTGACAGGAATCTTAGCATCTATGCTAATAATATAACGCTGAAGAGTTTGTTTGTTTGAACGCGCTAATCTCAGGAAGTACTGGCCAGATTTGAAAAATTCCTTTTGTGTTGGTTAGTCTATTTATCGAGGAAGGCTATAGGCTATATAACATCACGCTACGACCAACAGGAGCCGAGCTGTAAACAAAAATGTTGTTTAACAAAGTTTATAAGGATTCACGCGGACGTAGTTGCAGGCAACAACTAGTAACCAACAACTATGCATTAAAAATTCTTAAGGCAGTTAGACATATTTCTATATATATTCAACTAACATATTTCCAATGTTTTCTAATGTAATTGAGGGCTGGCTCAATAAAAAATACTATTAGAAAGAAACTTTTTCTTTGCTACTAGCTTTTGCCCGTGAATATGTCCACATGAAACTTTGATATTATCCCGTTTTGTAAACATTTTTTTATCGCTGCTCAACTCATATTGGTCGTAGCATGATATTATATAGCTTATGGCTCTCCTCAATAAATGGACTAACCAACACAAAAAGAATTTTTCATTTGAGGCCAGTAGTTTCTGAGATTAGCGCGTTCAAACAAACAAACCCTTCAGCTTTATATTAATTATTAGAATCAATTTTCCTCTGTTTTGTGTTTATTTGAAAAAGTGTTCCCTTGGAATGCTGTAATGAGAGTATAAACGACAAATAGTAACTTAGAAAAATTACAAAATTCTAGATGCAATTATTTTAAGATAACATAAATTGAAATAACATGAGATCAAAGATCAAAATGAGGTTATCCGTTATTACTTTGTGTTTATACTTAGTAGATATACCTCTTTCATATATTTCCGAAAAGATAGCAAGATATACTAAACAAATACCTATTTGTTTTGTTATCAGAAATTATTAGGTTACACTAAGATCCATACTAATAACATTTTAAATGGGAAAGTGAGTTTATTTGTCCTCCCTTCATGCCCTTACAAAGCAATCAATTGCCTTGATTTCTGCTATAAACATAGCTGAAAGAATAGAGACACTATTTTTATATAGCTTTGATAAGTCCCTGAACTCACCCATGAAAAGTTCCCACAGCAGCAAAAACTTTACGTGTTTTTTATAATATAAGGGGGACAAACAAACAGGTTATCATATGGAAAGCAACTACTGACGCCTATAGATAGTCGCAACATCAGAATAGTATAAATAGACGGGTAGCAATTGGACGGGGGTCCAGACCACCAAGACCACTCCCTGTCATCTTAGGATGATCACCAATCTAATCTGTTTTCATTTTGTTACATAAACACTACATACAATGACAAGATTTTAGCGCCTTCTCACAAACCTCTCGCCCTTGGCTGCAGCCTTATTAGCCAGTGGGTTAATCGGGCTCTGTGTATAATAGTTACAGAAGCAGTCACCCTTATGGTAAAAGTTTTACCTTGGAGATCTGTCCATTTATAGATGGGAGATCCTCCTCCTATCTCCATGTACTTCTTTTTCACCTCCTCGGTCCGTCGGCTTGCTATCCATGGGCCGAGTTTGCTCTGAACGGGTAGTTGGATCATATCTCTGTCTGTCATTATTCTCAACAAGTAGTCTTGAACCTTGAAAGATTATAGTATAGTAGTATATAAGCATAAAGTCTGATGCCAACCTAAAAATGGAAAATTTTGCTTGTCATTTTAAGTGTAATGTTTAGGCAAGTGGCCTAACGTCTTGAATTTCCCATGCAAGTCACAAGGTAGGTAAAAGGCTAATCAATACAAAAAATAACCCACATTTTCACAAACGAAAATTCCGGTAATGCTGGCCAAGTTGCAACTCTATTTAAGTGTGTAGAGGTTATAATCACTGACATTTATAATTTAAGACTGGGTATAAAAAACTACCTGATCTACAGTCTTCGGGCCTCCCATGTTGAGCATCACAATTGCAGTTTTAGGTTTCTGTGCTGAAGTAGAAGCTGCACGGACCAAACATGATAATTGCTGGAACATCCTTGAGTTAGAACCACCTGTAACAGTATAATAGTGATGGATAGATTTTTTCTCTGTCTGTAAATAGACTCAACTTTCTTCACGCATATTTTAGATTTTATGTATTGGAAATCCATTCTAGTGCAATGATACTTAAAATAAGTAATAAATCTTAAGAAAAGAAAGAACGGAAGTAGAGATAAGCAATTCAAATGTATAAACTTAGAATACTTACAACGCATATTTGACAGCATTTTATTGAAATACGGCACTGTGAGAATGAAATAAATATGGGAAGTCAAACTGATATGTTTTTAAACAAAATAGAAAAATGTCAATAGGTTACTACTGATAAATTATTTATAGCTAATAACGAATAACAAATAGACACCTTTTTAACACTTCAATTAATACAATTTCCAAGAAAAATCAAAATAAGAAAATTATCGATATATCTTGAAAATCGACGGCCGGTATAATGTCAGTTGTCAATGTCATCAAAATGTCTTTTTTTTTTTTTTGGCGCTATGTAACCATTAACCATGGCCAGTGTCGAGTAAAGGCAGAAAATCAATTTCCTTGGTCCAATAATTTTAACAACGTTACAAAATTTCGTCAAGTGTAAAATTTAGTCAAAGTCAAGATAAATTGTCAGTGCAATCAAAGCGTCAAGTCAGTCGACTTAGTGAAATGGTAAACGCCTTACTAAAATTTCTAATGGAGTTTTGGAGGGATTCATAATATAGCATGCTTCTTGAAGTTGTATCACTTGCCCACGCTGGTGCATGAGGACTAATATTTAATGGTTGATATTCTACCACTATAACGCATTAAAACCTGAAACAACATAAATTTAGCGAAGAAATATAAAAACACAACCACACTTTTTCACGTCCCGCCGAAACTCCATCAAAATGTCGATGGTGGCTTTCTTTGTCGTTAAAATTAGACCATAGATCATAAAGGAAAAGAAAAAACACAAAAAACATAAGAATAATTGACATATATAACTTATTTAAGCTCATTCGACACGATCAACAGTGCCCTGCAGCGCAGTGCTGCCCTGGTGGGCGTGTCCCGTACATACAAAAACATAGAAAACCTACTCCCTGTGTTGTCTATGGTATATTCTGAATATGCGCGAAAATAGTCATTCTGAAAAGAGAGTACGGGTGGCGAAACTTTACAGAGGAGACGAGGCGAGTGCACCCATTCAATGGAGGATGTACACTCTCGCCGAGAGCTCTCGGGTGAAAGTCTCATGGCAAGATTCTTGCAAGCTGCTGACAGGCGAGACGAGGCGAGTGCAACCATAACTGTACTCTCGCACTCGGGCGGTCTCGCTGTGTCTCGGCGAGAGTGTATATCCTCCATAGACCATAACACTCTCAGACGATCTCACTGAGTGAGAGCTCTCTGAGTGAGAGTACAATACAGTACAGAAAACCTAAGTAATTTGTGGTGTGACTGTCATGACTCATGACTCATGTTGCCAAAAAGAGGAAAAAAAATTGGTCTATAATCTATTGTTTATATTTGTGGAATGTGGTTTCTGTTTCGTTTCGTGAATCGGAATTTGTTTCATTTATTTCTCATGAAAAACAAATTCCCCAAAACTTTACTATAACTCTCGTGATCAAAACCTGGCATTTAATATTTTTTCTACAAGTTCAAAAGAATCTCAACACAATGTCGTGTCGTAATGCTTCGCATGCTGGAAGCTGGTACACCGAAAACGGTAAGATCATTTTTTTCGAACCATTGTCCCAAAATTATTAACTGTTACCTACTATTTAACGTCTTACAAAAAACAATACTCTTAATATCATATTTCTCTTCAAAATAGTATTAAAAATATTCGCATCTCGTTGTTTATGTTCCAAAAAATATAAATAAACTTGAATACATTTTATTTTTACTAAAAAGGTCATTGACCTCATATTCTCTTTGTTTTGAATGCATTCCTGATTTCGAAGTAATTTTTTTTTGTGTTTACATTGTTTTTTTTATTATTGCACCCTGTTACTCCCTGTCATTTTAAAGGATTCCGTACCCCAAGGGTTAAACCCTATTACTGAGACTTCAATGCCTATCCCCGTGTCTGTCTTCAGCCTGTATCTTAAAAACTGTAATAGCTATGGGGTTGAAATTCTCACAGATTATTTATTTTGCTGCTAAATGTATTATGAAATATAAAAAACGTAATAAATTAATTTTATACAACAAACATGTTTTGTTGCCATTATTTTTTTTTGTTAATAATAATAGATATTGCCACTAGTACATCTACATGGTGCTATCGCTAAAATGACAAGGTCAACTGTTATAGCTGCAGGGCTAGCATAGTATCAGTAGACATACAAATTTTTGGGATAAAGTAATAGTTTTCAAGCGTCCCTAGCTTGGCAATAAAAAAAAGAAAGTTTTTTCCTTATCTTGATATCTTCCTTCATTGATAGTCTTAAGTAAAGCATGGCATCTTTTATCGAAATTAAAACTTGAGTCGAGAAGTAACACCATGCTCGGTCATAAGAAATTTTCATATATGGAAGTTCCATTATCTTTCTCCGAAGTATCAACATTTGCTTTGAGAGCAAGTTTACCAAATTCCTTGTTCTCATTAGAGATTCAAGAGGAAGGTATTAGAGAGAGTTTTGCTACAATATACAACCTTTTGTGTATAATATGCAAAGTACGTTGTAATTATTATAATATTGTAAGATTGACTTATAAAGCTTCAATCTACAAATTCATGTAATCTGTATCTAACATGGAACGTTATTTTTAATACATTGGTGTATCTTACAACAGCCAATGTACATTAACAATAGGACACTTACATTTTTTTGGAAAGAAAAGTATCTTATGTTTCTTCCTCTGGATTCAAGTAATAATTCAAATCGGTTCAGTGGTTTATGTGAGGTGACAGCCAGACAAATTTTCGCATTCACAATATTAGTATGGATAATAATTGACTGTTTTACCAGGATCGGAACTGTCCCGTCAGCTGGACTTGTGGCTTTCAAAAGCAGACCTTACGCACGGTCCTGCGCGGGCTATCATAGCACCGTAAGTATATTATGAGCAGTTGTTGCATTTCCCATATTTGTCAAATAAGAAGAGGCATAATTGTTGTACCATTAGGGAAATTAATTCCTAGCCAGTCAACGAACCAACGCCATATAGTCATAGTGCCATTGGGGTGACCATTACTTAAATCTGCAATCTAGCTATGAAACAACTTCCCTTTAAGTATTATTTAAAAAGTAAGTCATGGGCAGATAGAAGACTTATGTAATAATTAGCTCTAGCAATACAGCTACAAAAGGAAAAAAACAAATGCATTTCAATACATGAACCACAAGAACAAGCAGGAGGCAATCATAGCAACTATCCAAATAATTACTAAACCTAATTTATGATTATTTTTATAGCAATAGTTTGTCCAAAGACTATTGTGTTTTAGAATGAAAATTTTTAACTTGTTGGTTGCAGGCATGCGGGCTACTCGTACTGCGGCGCGTGCGCAGCGTTCGCGTACCGCCAAGTGAGCCCTGTCGTTGTGTGAGTACTACATAAGGACACAAATTAGCCCTCACTTTCTCCTGCCTGGCTAATTCGTGAATCTAAATTCTAAACCATTTCACAGGCTCCTTGAACACACAAAAAATTACCGCAAAATCGATTCAATCACTTAGAGGTTCAGTGACAATCACACCCACACTAGTATTGTATATGTCGGATCAGAGATAGCTGATGGCTGAGATGCATTCGCCGACATCTTTCTATGGGAGATGGTACGAGCAGCAAGGAGGTTAACTAAAAACAATTTACCGATTTGATAATTTATTAGAATCACTGATTACAAAATTTAATTGTAACTTGTCACTATAATCAACTTTACTAATTTTAAAATCACTGCACTTCTGGGTTCACTTTATTGTCACTGAATTTAACGAAACGTAAGACAGTTTCTAGACTAGTGTTCTGCTCGACGACTGGTAGAGTAGTTGTCGCTCCCTTCAAAGCTCGAAGCTCGTTCCCTCCACAACCCCACCATACCGCTCGTACGAACTTCAGTCTAGACTCCGTCGAAACGC
>JAOTAV010030899.1:0-20164 GCA_026546445.1 Cyclargus thomasi
CATCCAACGGGGCAATGCTATTAGTTTGCTCGGTACTCTGCCTGATGGGGACGATTTGGAAAAGGTTTTCTTTTTATAGTTTTTATACTTATATTTTAAGTTTGTATAATTTACTTTGTAATGTTTAGTTGATGATTTAATTTATTATAATTAGTTATTTAAATAATATTCCGCTGATAATAATTATCTAACTTTAGTTTGATAACATCAAATTTTGACAAAAATTTGTGAATTATAGGTCTAAATAACAAGAAATGTTTATTACTCTAAGTACAATTAGGGAAGTAGATTTAAACCCAGATCTGCCTTATTTAGTTACGTTGGGTCAAAACCAGCCAACGGATCACGACTAACATTAATTTGACATAGCCCGACCAAATGATGTAGGGCCGTAAGCTGGCTGTGAATCAATTTCTTCGATAATAAATTCAAGGGGACAAGACTAGCAAAGCACGCGTTGAAGTCTTTTAGAAGGTTCAAGTGCTACTTAGAAGACACAGTATTGTTATGACTATTTTTTTGTTTTCTTGTTGTATAATTTACATGATAATTATAGAAAGTCATATGATTTTTGTATAGTATCATATAGATTGATTAGTAGTCAAACAAAAAGTTGTGTCGTGTATGTAAAATATTTTGTATAATGGGGGAAATTGAAAGAGAACCAGTTGACGGACCTACGTCATTTGGTCGGAATATGTCAATTCCTCGTAAGCCGTGATCTGTCGGCTGAGTTTGACATAACCCGAACCCGAATACTTAGATCCATAATTTGTATTTCTTTTAACTTCTCTGATTGGACATTTGCCTAAAATATTAACGGAGTACGTAAGATATGGTATTCGAAGTGGTGTGAATTAACTATTAATAAGCTTAACTACTTAGTTTTGTAGGTTTTTAGCCGACTTCCAAAAAAAGGAGGAGGTTTCTCAATTTGACCGTCTTATATTATTTTTTTTAAATCAGCAAACTTGTAATTTAATTACCTGATTAGCTGTTTTAAAGCCGATCTGTATATTTCATCGTAAGATTTTAAGCCCCGTAAAATTACAATCTAACGAGTATGATTGCTCTATCGAATAATTATGTGAACTACTTATTATCAATAATCACAAACATGCGTTTTTGTTGTAAAATTAACTGTATAAATACATATATTATAGTCTGAGAGAGAAATATACTCCCTAATTTTCCTATCACACGGTTTTATTTTGAAAGTAAATGATGCCCGCAACTTCATTGCGCAAAAAATTGTATATCACACGGGAACCGTACTTTTCCTCGGGATAAAAGTAGCCTATATGTTGCCCTGACCTAATAGCTATTAAGCAAAAAAAGATTTATTTAAATGCGTCCTGTAGTTCCTGAGATTAGCGCTTACAAACAGACATACAAACATTTTTTTATCGATATGTATTCTGTTACTGTTCCTTAGCATCCGTAAATTGATTATTTTGTAATTTCACTGATTTATTATATGTTATAGATATTAAAATTTGTCCAAAAATAAAACGTAATTTTTTTTTTAATTGTTAGGAGTTTCATATTATTATAGTTATGATTATATTTTAAAATCCTTCCTGTTTGGTTGTATTCATACGGGATTTGTAATATTTATATACACATATTATTATGTAGAATAACCTATGTGCGATGGGATCATGTTAGAACAAACCAACCATCATACACTTCCCTGGGACATTTTAAATAGTCCATCCAGGTATGGTTTTATTGAAATCATGAACGTAAATAATATTTTATAGCAACTTACGATATTTATTATGATTATAATTACATATAATAAATATTTCGTGCCGGTTTTAAGTAACACAATAAAATAGCAATATCTCGTCTTGTGGCACAGATAAATTGTTATAGTAGGGGGAGGCTAGAGTGCGGTGCAGAACGCATTGGAGACACGGCACTAATGTTTTGTAAAGTAGGTAAAATAGAGAAGAAAATAAAACGAGAATTTCTTATTTTAACAGTGGGTTAAGATAATACAGCTATTTTAAAGGTTTTGGATGTATTTTCAACACCCTTTACGTTCATCTGACAGATCTAATCAAGTTTCTCTGTTTATCATGGTATAATATATACATATGCCCAGAACTATAAATTTCGTTTTCTGAATTTCTATATCTATCTATAGCCATGAAATTTGGTAAGTAGCTTGAAAGTTTGTTTGAAAGTTCGTGATTTGTTCAGTTAAAGACATGAAATTTTATTTCTGAGCTGCTGATTCATTCTATGAAATTTTACTTCCAGAGGGTGAAATAGCGGTTGAAAGTTTATATTAAAATACTTCTTAATGCGAGCGAAACCGCGGGAAAAAGCTATTTTTAAACATATTCATTTCAATGTTCGCAGTTTCTGATAAAAAATCTGTATAATTTTTAAAATGTTACCAGTGCAACTCTATCGACTTCCACGCTTAGGTGTTTAACAACTAGTGTTTGGCAACCGCAGGGACAAAAAAAAAACATTCGGTACACAGTCGGTCGGTTTGAAAAAAAAAGCTGTTTTTTAAACCCGCCAGACGCGTGGACTACAATGTTTTTTTATTCGCCACGAATGGGAATTAAGCAACAAGCAAAGATACAAGGCACCAAGGGAGTGTCCGCTCTGCAAATTTCATCAGCACAATTTTTCGGCGGGAAAACATTCCTGACAGATAGTATTGAAAAAATTGCGATCTTATAATCCGCGATGGCCCCTAAATGTGTCCGAAATGTGTTGTACTCCTTCGATAGGAATTTTTTTAAGTTTTTTCTGTTGAATGAGACCTACACATTTTGGACACGCAATCGTCTCATAGCGACCAATAACATCGACGGAGAAGATACCGAAGAAAAAACAAGAAGAAAGATATTTTACCGGTAACTGTTTTTGTTGTCAGAAGTTTATCTATCAAAAGCGTTGTTGATTGAAGAATCGACTGTCAATTAAAAGCGCTAGTGATCAGATAGACTTTCGACAGTAAGCTTCAAAATATCCGCAAAAATTCGTCGGTATATTGTAATTGAATGTCTAGTTTACACGTATTAAGTAGGTAACTAAATTTTAGCTAAGATTTAAGTTACTAATTGTATGTAAGCTCAAAATTTAGTAGCAAGTTGCAAGTTAAAATGTAGTTACTACTTAACCAGATAATTAGAAATTTTTCTATTTTTTCTAAGTTGGTAAGCGGGGCTTGTCACTTGACACATTTGGACATGTACATTTCAGCATAATTTAGTTAAATTCACAATTGTAGCGGCGTATTCGGGTACAGTTTTTCGTCGTGCTAATTTTAGTATGTATTTCTATAATTAATTCCTCTACAACTTCATCAATAACAAATTTAATGGCAGTTTTTACGACTTCTGTACGTTGTAGATCGTTCATCTTGAGTCAACTAAAGAGCTTAACTTAAACTTGGGTGCGAGAACTTGTCGCACTCAAATTGACATAAAATTAATCAAAACTAGTGAGGTAATTGTAAAGTGGGCAATTAGCGGCTTTTCGACCCCAAAAGTATGCGCGAAGATACCAATCTCCCCCCATAAGTCGTATTTATGACTAAGACAAGACATCGTTTGTCTAGAGAAAACCTTTTCTTTCCTATCTTTAAAGTTTTCGACTTACGGGCCCATTGCGGAAAAACTCCGCGACAAATGATATTGACTAGTTGTCCCTAGTCCACTTCAAAGGGCATTTAACACAATATATCTCAAAGTTTATAATGTGTGGCTGACACGTATTAAGTAGAAAAGTAAATTTTTAGTTAATTTTCAGTGGCTTAACTTGCCACTTGCTACTAAATTTTGTGTTTATACGCAGTTGCTAAATTAAAATTTTGTTAATACTGTGTTATCTACTAATCTACTCTATTCGTGCAAACCAGACGATAAAGGTCAGTCAATATGGTTTAAAATGCTTGTTTATTATCGTATTTATTCAGAAGATATAATAAGATGCCTTAATTCCGAGTTCCGACGGTACATAATTTGCTCCCGGTCTCCACTACATTTTATTAATTCAACTTTTTATTGTAATAAAAATCACATGTTTGTTAATATTTACGCTCCATGTATTACTTAAGTCGGAAAAATAATTGTACCTTTTTTCTGTATTACGAATAAACTTAATCCGAATTCAAAATTTAAAGTGTTTAATATTTAATTAATATAGGTAGGTGATTCAGCAGAAACCAGAGAGAACTAATGAAGATATCACCTTAGGTATAAAAACAGGCCAAGTGCGAGTTGGACTTTGCACACGAAGGGTTTTGCATTAGTACAGAGCAAAAAATTAGGAAAACGTATTTCTGAAAAACGTATTTTAGCAAAAAATTAAAATAAAAGTATATTTTACTCCTTCTAGGAGACCGGTGTGTTAAACCAGAACTAAACCGCTCGGCCATGCTGCCAATGAGAAGCAAGTCGAATAGATCAATCTATTATTAAGAAAGGAAATAGCAAAAACATATTTGTTGTACTAGAGCCACTTTAAAATTTTTTATTTAGTTTTTTTTTTCAGTATTTGTATGTTATAGCGGCAACAGAAATAAAATATTCTGTGAACGTTTTATTTCTCTAGCTATAACCGTTCTTTAGATACAGCCTGGAGACAAACAGTCGGACAGACAGACAGACAGACAGATAGACGGACAGACATTGAAGTCTTAGTAATAGGGTCCCGTTTTTTGGGTACAGGACCTCAAAAAGTAACTTATAAAAATAGTATTTTTTTTCATATAGTATTTTTTATATTATATAAATTTTAAGTATAGTATTTTTTTTATAACTAGTAGCTTCAAAAACGGATGACAGACAGACGGAATAACAGCTTTTCTACTTGAATTTTAATTGGAGAATAGGATTTTGCGAAAAAGCACCCGGCAGGTTTTTCGTTTAAAAAAAGCAAAATTCGTTTTGTTCTAGATATTGCGATTTTAAGGGGTTTCGTAACAAATAATATGAACAAACGATAGGACCATAAGATAACTAAAAAATTACGTATAACATAAACTAAGTCTTATTTTGTTTGTGAGAGACAAGAAGTATGTAGGAAATGTTAAGGAATAAAAAGAATTATATACTATAACCTACTTAAAATAAAAAAAAAATTAATAAAAGTGGGAGGCTCCCGTTACAATACACATGATTTTTTTTGGCCCTTGAGTAATAATTATTTGGCGTATTGATGATGTTAATGAGAGTACCTGGAGGTAAACACTTGAAATGTTTACGAAATTATTACGATACGTAATTTGTTCAAGGTAAAATAAATAAGGCTTATTTATTGGCTTTCGAATAACCTTTTTAACCAACATCCAAAAATGAAGAGGTTATATTTGCGGTATGGAACCCTGCGACTCGCACTTAGCCAATTTTAAAATCAAACGTGCGTGCGTTTGATTTCAAGACATTTTTTCACACAGAATACTTTAACAGAAAAGGTATAGCGTTTATGTCAATACTAGCTTTCGCCCGCAGCTTGTCTCGAGTTACTTTTTTATACAAACTTTTAGTCCCTTTTTTATCCCCTTGTAGATGGAATTTATTAAAGCCCTTTCCTATGTCAGGCATGTTACGTCAAAATATCTGAATGTGAATTTTCGACCCGATCCGTCCAGTGGTTTGGACTGTGTGTTGATAGTTTAGTGATTATACTTATCATATTTGCAGACATAAGTGGAAGAAGCAGATAAGTGACATTTTTAAAAACTCCCGGATTTTTGCGATAATGGATGCTTTTAGACCCGAAATATTATTTAAAATTAAAATAATGTGTATTTGATGCATGGTCAGACACTAGATAGATAATGAAATTGGTAATTTACGAGGTTAGTCAAAAATTTATGGAAAAAAAATTAGGATGTACTCAAAGGTTGCAAAATGTTAGTTATCCACTTCTTCCGCTTATGTCTTCAATTGACTTTATACACATATTGTATTTGGAATATTTACATTAGAGTAATCTTTAAAATATCTGACGGTCGCACTCACATAAATAATTATACAAAGTTTCGATTCAGAGTACTTAGGTCCGGTTTCAGTTCCTGATAAGTGTTGTGCTGTCTCCATACTTTATCGGTCGGATGTGTTGTGGATAGCCTATATGGCACTTATCAGGAAGTAGTAAAAGCAGGCACTCAATGTTATATATTTTAAACTGACTTAAAAAACGAGGAGGTTATTACAACTGAAATTGAACCTGCGCTTTCTGTAATCTGCTCCCATTCATTTCAATGTGTAATCATTTTCATCTTTATTTCATACCAGATGATGCCCCCTTCTATCGCGCGCGAAACAGTACATTTTGTCGGGTTAAAGCGTATCCTATGTACTCCCCCGGGACTTAAAATATATCCATGCCAAATTACAGCAAAATCGGTTTTTAGCGGTTTAAGCGTGAAGAGTTTATGGACAGACAGATACTTCTTTTATGATGTTTAGGGAGCCAGCGAGCAGACGGGTTACCTGATGGAAAACAGCTGCCGCCGCCCCTGGACACTCGTGACATCCGAAGAGTCGCAAGTGCGTTGCCGGCCTTTATAAGGGAATAGGAAATGGGAACAGGGATAGGTGGATTGGGGAAGTTGAGCTACCGGTAAACTTACTCACTGAACGAAACACAGGACAACGCCTATTCACGCCAGTTTTTCTGCGAGGCCGTGGTATTACTCCGGTTGAGCCAGCCCATTCGTGTCGAAGCATGGCTCTCCCACAGCAGTGTGCATCCGTATAATGTACTTGAGATCGGAAAATGTCTCATTGGTACACGCTCCCCCGGGGTTCGAACCTGCACCCTCTCGAGTGCGAACCAAAGGTCTTACTCCCATTAGGCAGACGCACTTTCGCATATATAATATTTTTAGTAAATTAGTAATTAGTATGGAAGTATAGATAATCATTCTCTAATCTCTATTTACCATTTCTCGGCAAACGCTTAAAGCGTAAATAGCTAAAGTATATACGTAGGAAGGAGGTACCACCCCTCAGTACCAAGAATGAGGATCGTTACTCGTGCCTCGATGTAGGCGTTTCCGATAAGGCCCAAGGTCATGTTTACATGCAGCAAAATCAATACAAAAACATGGCTGCCCAGGATGCACTTGCATCAAAATAATACCGCGAAAAACACGTTTGAACCGCTCTAATCCGGAATTTTGAAATTCAAATTAATTCTAAAATTTAAATTAATTTTCTAAAATTAAATTTATGAGAATTTATGTTGCTTTTGTGTCTTTATTTTGTTTGTGTGCGTCAATTGGTGTAGGGAGCTAGTACGCAGTCTCCATCTACCCCTGACCTTCAGGGTCAGGAATCAGTCCATCCCAGGTCACTTCAGACGATGAAAGCTTCGGTGACAGACCTCTCATAAACTTCACCAACCATGACGGGTAAGTAATATATTTTTAATTTAATTAATTTATTTTATTTTATTGAAATAACATTCTTTTAAATAGTGTTGCAATATTTTTAAAAGTTTTGAAAGTTTTATTATTGTTTTAAATTATATTACGATTTTTAATAGCTAAATTTAAAATATAATTTAAAGAATTAAAAAATAAATAATAATATGTATTTGCCTAAATTAAACTTTGAATATGCTACTATTATTTTAACTTTACTTAAAACTTCTGTCAAAGCCTAAAAAAGTTTTCAAAGTTTTCGCGTGTGATAAGTCGACAATAGAGGTAAATTTAAATTGCGACTGTACCTCATTATTTGCTTACAGCTCTATATTTTTTGTATTGGTGTTTATTTATAAAATATTTAAATGTGTACAATATATTGTAAATTTATAACATTAAATTATTTACTAAAAATTACAAAGAGAAACATACAAACTTAGAATAAAAGTATAGGTACTATAAAAAAACATTTCCCAATATTTACTTCATTTATTCAATTTAATTATAATTCAATTTAAATTAAAAATATATTATAAATGTCTTTCGTTTTTTAGACGACACAAACAACGACGGCGTGGTCTACGACCTGAACATCAGCATTGACTTCGTCTTTGAGGCTACGCAGGAACCGGAGAAGGTGGAAAAGGTGTACTACACCTTCATGATGTTAACCTCCATGTACGGAACCCTTATGAACGTGGTGCTCATCACAAGCTACTTTATGGTGACACGCTTGAAGAGAATTCGTAAGTTTATTTTTATTGTTTTTTTACTAATTTATTAATATTAATTTTTAAGAATCTTTAAATTTATATTAAGTCAGTATTAAAAATATTCCTAATGGCCGAATTTTTTTGCGAATTTTGCGAATGAAATATATTTTTTTTACATTAAATTTAAATCAATTTTGCGAATTTTCCAAATTTATGTAAGTGATTTAAATGCTACCGACAAAGAGCATACTGATACTAAATATTTTGAGAATTTTCCAAATTTATATAAGTGATTTAAATGCTACCGACAAAACACATACTGCTACTAAATATTTTGCGAATTTCTTAAAAGCAGTATAGCAATTGAATATTTATAATTTAACCTGATTCATTGCAAAGCATCAAACTAGAAAGCGATAAGATTACCCGTATATATAGCTTCTCCTGTATGAACGCGCTGCAAAAATAATTTAATTCCTCGGAATAATATAATAGGTTAATCATTATCTATCCTTTAATAATTAATTATATCACATCACTTTCACTTAGGTTGACAAAATTCTAAATCTATTCACTCATTTGCTAATGCGAATTAAGTTACAATTCTAAATTTTTAAAGTCAAAGGCGGTCTGCTAAAAATACTTAGAAAAGCATGCAATGCGATGTTCCAGCTCATATTTGAATCTACAGATATGTTGTTATTTATAGATTTTAACTCGCATACAGTCTGCGTATTTGCAATTAGCAAATTAACCAATTAGCAACGCAAAATTAGGTATTAATATCAATTTATATGCAACATAACAATGTAACTATTAGTAAGCGGCATTTATTATACAGCTTGTGTCTACTGGCATATAGTACTATAATATAGAGCTTGTAGTTTGAAACAACCTTCGAACAAGCTGCATTTGAACTTTAACCACCGGCTTGTAAAGATTTTTTAAAATAAATATTCAAAAGAGTTAATTAAATAAATATTCAAAATGTTCAAATAAGCATTTAAAATTTTACTAAAAATGAAAACCATGCGCACGCGCAAGCACAGGAGCGAAAGAATAAAAGCCTAAATACAACAATCCAAACTGGCGCATCTTGTACGCAGGTCAGAATCACTTCCGCGTACTCCAAGCCTTCCTCGACGTACTGGTTACTCTGGTCCTGATTCCGATGCTCGCTCACTACATGTTTGATGACCCTGCCCGCGAGATGAGCGCTGGTTTTCTCATCATCACCGAGACCGCCACCTACATCTAGGGACCACTCGCCTTGGTGAGTTATCATAGAAGATTTACATAAAAGAATGAGGGGGGGGGGGGTTTAAAATTATTGATTTAAGCCGAACTTTTTATCTACGAATTTAAATCTACTGAATAGAACTACATCAAACGGATTCTCACCTAATAATTAGTAGTTAAGAAGTAAATTTTTTTTTCTTCATCCATAGGTTCTCGTCATAGGTCGCTACTACCGCCTATGTATCGGGAACCGCTGGCGTGAATTTTTCGAAGAAGAATCATCCAAGCAGGTTTTAGGTATGCAGAACGTTCTACTCCTGATCCTGACGGTCTTAAAAATCTCGCTGCTCAAACATTTGCATCTCGATTACAGCAACAAGGACTTGTACGAATATTTGAGGTACTGGTTTCCGCTGAACCTATACTTATAATGGATACCAACATTATTCGCTTTGATCGCCTCGCTGTACGTGGAGAGCAAGACCGGGCATCGGAGACGCCTTAAGGCTGAAGGCGTCATGCTATTCCACGTGGCGTTGCCAAAGTTGAATAATGTTAATTGGACGATGCAGATCCTTTCATGGATACCGACGTACGTGGCCGCATACTTCTACGATGGCATTGAGAAACGGACGTATTTGATGCTTGTTTTCATCGGGCTAGCCAGATCCGCCGTTATTCCAACGATCTATATCCTCTTCAATAAGTACTTCAGGCGTGGCGTGGTGATATTGGTCAAATTGATTCTCTGTCGCGAGGTGACCATCATACACTCTAGCCCCAGTAGAGCCTGGCGACCCGAGATAAGGCAAGAGGAACATAGGTTCATACGCTTAGGGGTTTGTTATAGACCACGACGACTTAGACCTCTGCCTGCTATTCGCGAGGAACCAGAGGAAGAGGAAAGAGAAACCGTACTAATGGGACAGTAGGCGTTCCTTTTATTGTATTTTTTTTTTTCACTTTTCCTTTATGTTATTCTAATGTTAAACATTTCAAAAGTTGCAATATGTCACATTATTTAATATTCTTTAAAAACCCTTGAAAACATATACTTTATGATGACATTATTTCTTAACTTTGCCATAGTTTTCAACTTAAGGCATTTGATTTTATACAACATTTCTGACTTATTTGTATTTTCGATTCACTAATGGTAGATGATATATTCCATTTATGCGATTATAAATGTAAGAGTTTACGTGTTTACATTTTGGTGTTTTAAATCCTACAAGGATTTGGTGTCATTTGGCACAGTAGGTATAATATTGGATCTCAAATACTTAGAATTTGTGGATTATAGTATAGTTATTACTTATCATTAATATCAATGTTTCATTATATACTACATATTACAATCAATTGTTGTTAAAATTAACTAAGTCAATGTGTGTTCTATACTAAGCTTTAAATGTATGTAGGTCTAATGTTTACCTTCGTAATTTACAATTTATATAATTTTACCTTACTTACTTCTCTTTACGAAAACGAAAATATTTACACTTTCTATCTAAAAGAATTTTACAACCATTTTTTAGATACTTTTTATCATTTTTTTCCCTATAGCTTTATATTACTGTAAAATTATTAAACTTCTTAGGCTAAGCATTTTGAATGTTGACATTTTAATGTTGTGTATAAGTAGAGTAGTCACAATTACTTATTATCTAAGTGAAATTAAATAAAAATATCGAAACCCTTATCTTACTATTTTTAGTTACATAATGTTTTTTTAGTAAAATTATTGTTTAAGCGTTGATAAGATTTAAGTTATTTTATTATCTATTCATAATTATTTTTTATTTAAATAATTTGAAAGAATCTTTATGTTTGAAAATTAACTTCATTTACTATTATACTTATACTTCATATAGTATTATAGTTGTAGTAGTAGTGTTGAATAAATGTAAAAGTTATATTACTTAATGTTTAAAGCTTAAAATGAAATGATGTGCTAATAAAGAACGCTTCAATTTATTTGTATTATTTAAAACCACAAAAAGAGGTAGCCAATTGAAATTATTTTTTAATAAAACCTGTGTTAACGGATCAGTCAAGTACAGATTTTAAACAGGAATTTGATATGATTAGTTTTCCATTATTTACAAATATTTGTTAACGTCACCTATTGTCATAATATGTAATATCAATACAGTTACTGCTTAGTTGGTTTCTATTACGTCTTAGCTCCAATTTAGAATGTTGTAAGCAAAACTCACGAAGAACTTGAAGTGATCAAATCTAAATATATACGAGGTTAGAAATTGCATTTGTTTAAAGAAGCGCAGGTAAAGAGGTCAAAAGTTTTTGCTAATTATCAACCAAAGCATCTGTTTGCAATAAACGGCACAATGGGCTATTTCCTTAAGTCGGAGCGGCGTTTTTGTTGAATGTCAATCGTCGTGTAGCCTTGCTCAACGCCGTCTTTTGGGTTACGAATTGTAACGGTGAAAGGCGGACGCAAAGTGGGGGCAAATCGCGGTCCCTTGCGGCAGTCCGACGCGAGCGCATGTGCCTAACGTTACTCGGCTCCACGAACAAATGGAAAACTTTTACTTTCGCGCGAAATAATAAGTGTGTGTGTGAGTGATGTATTAGTGGTCATAGACAGCCATAATGTTTCTGTGTGTTCTTGTTATTTGGAGCGCTGTCCTGTTGCCGGCTTTAGCCCAAGGTAAGGTTTCTCTGGGAAGGCTTAAAGCGCTACCCTCGACGTTATTACAGCTGTTACCTACATAGCGTGTTACATTTAGTACAGTAATTCTTGTGTCCTATACCACGCTTTTGATTACTTATACTTTAGTACTCAAATGTATACAAATATGCATTCAAAGTACTGGCTCATTTCGTATCTAATCGTATGATGTTGTAAAATTATTAACATACAAACCTGCGAGATTTATATGTTGATGATTTAAAGTTTACAGACAACAACTTGACTATAAGAAATCAAAAACAATTTTCAATTTAGTCATTTTTAAACACATCGTTGTGTCAAGTTGTCTCAAGGTCTAGATTTTTTGGTTTGATCGATTATCGATCTTAAAAAGAAAAAATTCTAGCGAAAAAAGACTCAAAGCAATTATGACTTAATGTGTCCGTATTAAAATGACATTCACAAAATTTCGTCATCATTTTCCTACAGTGTAACAAAAATACATTTGCTGTTTATGAAACCGGTTTTGCAAATAAGCAATTTTGAATATTCATTTTTACGAAACTAAACAGCTCTCTTGATAAAGAATAAGAAAGCTTTTTTTAAAGTAATTTGCGGTTTTTTAATAAGGAAAGTAAAATGTATACCCAATTCGAGATGAAAACGTCCTTTATTTACGTACTGGACCTAATCACTGAAATTTTTAAGTTGCGAAATATTTAGTCGCTTAAAATAATGATTTTTCGTTATTTTTTTTCTACTTAGTCTAGACTATTAGACGTACCGAATACTTCATAAACATAACACTACTAGTCATATAAAAACAGTACAGAACAATATTATAGTCATTTCAATAGTAAGCGCTTTTAATAGATTGAAAATAGAGCATTTAATCTGTAATGTGTATTATAGTAGTTGAGTAGTTAAATTCTAGAATGTGATTGTCCAACCGACAACCACCCTTGACTGAATCTAAAGGTTACTTGATAACTAGCTCGTGCTATAGAGAGAATTGACAATTCTATTTTGATAATAGCACTGCTCCACTCAGAGAGAAATACTAACGTTTTATTTTTTATATTATTATTAACAGCCTACAGTTTCCCTCTATTGGTAAAGGTGAGGTAAAAAGTAAAGGTAAAGTATTATGCTCCAGATGATCTGCCCAACTCTCTATTACGTTGAAATAAAATATTCGTTAAACAATAATTACCCTACGAGTGCAGCGTTCGTGATCTAATGAAATGACTACTAACAGATCAGGTTTTTTTAATACACATCCAAATTTACTTGTTTAATATTAATGTAACGTTTTCTGTACATTTGATTCTGGTAATGACAATGCAATTCTGAACATGTAACGATTTGGTGGAGAAGGCTGCCGAAGTTATTCCAAATCACTTTTTATACCTACTGACAATAAAATCATTTAGCTAATGTCTCTTATATTCATAGAGTCCTATTCACTTAATAAATCTTATAAAGTTAAGATTTGAAACAAAATCCAATCAGCTATTTTGGAGTGATTGGCAGACAAGCACGTTTACATCCATACATTCACAGTAATATTATAAATGGGAAAGTGTTTTTGATTGTTACTTTATCCATCTTTCACTCCTTAATAAGACAACCAATAAACCGAGTACATATTTGGCATAGACTAAAATTAAAAGGATGGAAAATGGTCTCCTAAGGAGCTCACAAGAATATTAGTTATTTAATGCTAGCGAAGCCACCGGCAAAAGCTAGTGTATGAATGCGAATTGTTGTAACCACGACAAGCAATAATGAGAACAAGCTACAAGTTTACGAAACAAACGTGACAGAACTAAGTACTTCAAATTATTAAAGAAGTCAATTGCCTTGAGTTACCGCCATTAATAAAATTTAATTATGTTGTAATACCTGTATATATTTTAGAGAAAGTTAATGGCCAATATTGGTAGGCTAATGAGGGAATAAACATTTTTTACACTTGGAAAGTAATAGTGAAACTTATGTTATTAGATAATTCCGTGCCTTTTAAGCAAGAAGGAAATCTGATAAGATTTTTTTTCTGCATCCAATTGTAAATAAAAGTAGCCGATAACTTCAGTACTACCACAGAGTATAGGTTACCTGGAAATCGTGCGCCCTAATGCGGTCTTGTGTAAATACGATATACTCTATGTGATTTATACTGTGTTACACTCTCGACCCTCAGACAACCGGAAAACATTCAAAATGTCTGTTTTTACATTGGGGTGTCTGTCGTCTGCAATGCAAAAACAAAACTAATTTAAGTGACTGATGACGTCAGGAAGCCTCATGTTGTTAGAGTTTATCTCTGTAAGATTGCGAATCTCCCTAAATACAACCAAACGGGTACGATTGTATCGTATAATTTTGAAATAAACACTAGACACTGCTGACAAATATCAGTTTTATTTTTCGATTAATATATCAAAACTAATCCTTCTTGTGAACAATTCTGTACACTTATAGAGTATTCTAAATTACTTCATGTCTTTAAAAAAGACATGTAGATAAGAAGACCATGTTAGATTAACAAATATGTTTTTTCATGTATTTGGGTAACCTCTTAGAAGGACTAACTATATTTGTATGAAACTAATTTTTCAAAGCTTATGTTTCTGTTAGAGCGATCTGTAGGTACAAAAATGGAATATTGAAGGTTAAATCGTTTGAGTGCTTATGAATATAACAATAACTATTATAATTATAGCAAGTAACATTCAACAATAACTTTAGTCCTACTAGAAAGACCGCTTTGCTCAGAGCAATTTATTTTGTCATTGCAAATAACTACTAATTTTGCAAAACAGTTTTTTCACGATCACTTTAAATTAATTTTGGAGTAACGATTTGATCAACGATATTTAATTTTTTAACAAAACGTGCTGAAATAAATTGTGGAGCAAATCCTTCGCAATTTTGCTATTAGTAGCTATTTAGGGCTGCTGTAGTAGTACAAGGTTTATACAAATATATATACTCTGGCTCTACCAATTTCAAATGCTAGTTGCGTGCTGGCATTTGAAGATATGAGCGGAAGAAGCGGGCAACAGACTTTTGATAACTGCGATTTTAATTTTGATTTGAAAGTAAAAAATGTATGATTCTATCTGAAGACGTAAGTGGAACAAGCAGACTACTAACATTTTAAAATCAAATTCAATTATGAGGCATAAAATGAGTAATTGTTCTAATGTTGTCATTTAGGGCAAGCGCTCCAGCGAGTGTGCCTATACAAATCACAAACATTTTTTTTACTTTCACCACTGATGCACAGTGCACAAAGCAAGGGACTAATTTATCATTTACACCTTATGGTATTATAAGCTTTGCTGGATTGGTAGTCCAGGCAATGTAGACACAAAAATGTCGCAAGTTTTCACCTAGAGCTGAAAATTGGTAGAGATGTTACTTCCTGCGGGGAAAATTGAAACAGATCCACTTGGTCGGAACTACGGTTCCAAGTCGTTATCTATCGTCTAGGTTTGACATCACTCGACCAACTTACTTAAACCCGCAACATGGCTCTGTTTCAACTTCCCTGATTGTATTTCGATAAATACGCCACTACACAAGATTGCAGGCAATTTAAACACAAAAATGTCGCAAGCTACCTACAAATTACTCACATAGAGCCACATGGTCGGGATTTCAATTCAAGTTATCTATCGACTAGGTCTGACATCACTCGACCAACTTACTTAGATCCGCAACATGGCTCTGTTTCAACTTCGTTGACTGCACATCGATAAATACGCCACTACACAAGATGTCGGTAGCAAACACCGCACAAAGTCCATATTTGTTGAAGCTAGCTTACAATCTGTGTGACGGCGGCTTTCTCTTGGTACTTATTAGCGCCATGTCGTCACTTCACTGGTTGCAACTTTTCTGGACTCATTCGCATAGAAAACATTCTTGTATTTTTCATTAGTGCATTAGATGATAATAATAACATCAATGTAATAATAACTATGGACGCTTCACACCACGTCAGTCTGGCCCTGTGTTAAGTACCTGAAGTACTTATAGTACCAGACAACGGAAATATATTTAATACTTCTATACTCTACATATATTTTAGATTTCTACTATGCGACACACATATTAAATACATGTGTATTTAATATGTGTTAAAAGTTTAAAAGTTGTGTGTCCACGACCCAGGAATTTTGAAAAATTTTGGTTCCTTCGGCGGGATTCGAACCCGCGACCCCCGGCGTGACCTACCAAGGTGCTCACACAAGGTGCGCCATCGAAGTCGTCAGATGATGATGATGCTCTCTCTCAAGTCTCAACTCCGAACTCATATTACGCAAGAACCGTTATTTTTCCGGAAAAGAATTTTCGATTTCAATGTCTGTGCAGCTGCTTTCCATCAGGCAATCCTCGGCTCATTTAGCTATTAATTTCGTAAAAAAAGCGAGTAATTAAAACTATGATGCACGAGGATAATCATTATGCCAAACATAAAAAAAATAATGAGGCTCATTGTAAATTGTTATTAATGATAGTTTTAGTTAGTTAATTATAATTTGTCACAGACCTTGTAGACAATATAAATAATTTACAGTTGGTGACCGTCATGGCCGTTTCAGTCCAATTTGTTCCAATCCAAAGCTGGATTGTTACTGCAATTATAAGCTGGCACTGGAATGACTGGAATGCACTAAGGAACCATTCATAAAGTACAGCCCACTCTTGCGTCACCGGCGCACTAGTCACATTTGAAGACATTAGAGAAAAAACCTAACATCTAGAACAATTAATTTTTTTTACCTGGAATCTTAGAAATTTTGTACTTGTTATCTATACTAATATTATAAAGAGGAAACCTTTGTATTGTTGTATTTTTGTATTGGCTCAAAAACTACCGGACCGATTTCTAAATTTCTTTTACTATTATTTAGAGGGGTTATTCCGAATCCGTATAGACTATATTTTATCCCGGAAAATAGATTTTTCGTGGTAGCGAAAATTGTGGAGTAAGTCGTCGAAAAAACTGCCGTACGTTAACGATTCTGGTTGACTTCTATAGAAAAGTTTTAGAACTCAATAATGCCTATAAAAAAGTCCACGATAGTATAAACCAAACATTTATATTGTAGCTCTTATACTTTTCCATAGAATAAAAGTAATTTAAATTTAGCCCATGTTTATTGATTGCATTATTGTCAAATACTAATGCTTATCCAAATTAACTATTCATTGAGCAAGATTGTTTCAATAGCTATAAATTACTCATTATTTTATTCCAATCGGACAATCCATTCAAAAGATATTACGAATTTAAAATTGGTATTAAAATGAATTATGGCCGCCACATTTTTTTATCAGAGAGCTTAAAAAATAAATGTCCATAAATGTACGAAACCGCGAAATAAATAAATAAAATAAACCTACTACTAACACAACACAAAGGAGTGAAATGAGATCAAGGACGAGAAATGTAACTCAATACAATACTGTAAGGCAACACTATCTTATTTACCTCCTTTATAGCTTTTTATACGTTATTCTAAAGTTCCTCCAGTAGCATAACCGTTTGTTGGCATGTTTGGACGTTTAACGCCGAAGCTACTGAACGAATTTCAATGAAATTTAGCACACAGAGGTACAAGCTGGCTTTAAACGTTGCAATGGGTTAATGACGTTTACCGGCAATATTGGGCGAATTTATAACAGCTAAGGAGGCCGATAGTGCCATTTTTGTAGTAGCCCGAGCGTCGTGAAGACCTAATACGTTTTGTACTTAGATTAAAACGTTAAAAAATCAGTCATTTTTTATTTTTGCGGTGGGATAAGACGCTACACCGATTTTAAGGTTATGAAAAAGAAATTTCTTTGAAAAAATTGTTTACATTTAACATTTACTAGATAATTTTACAGGGCAAGGTCTAAATCATTTAGTTGAATATAACATGAAAATCTGGGAAACTTGTTGGTTATGAAAATATGAGACTTTGTTTTTCTATTATTACAAGTTTACCTTACACTTAAATCATCAGTGCTTTACGAGTATATGAAAGTGTTCTTTGGCGTATTTTAACGCCCTTTCTTAACCTGACGGTTTTGACAATATTTCGGTACTCAAAAATAACTTTTTAAGAACCCGACTAAAAATATAATTTTTATACCACGTTAACCAGAGACATGTAAAAAGCCTACACTAACTTAATCTGCCGCGCTCGAGCAAATCCGAAATTCCCCTCTTGGGCTCCCCTACTATTATAGACTTCATTTCGATAAAATGCTCCCGTGGGGTAAATTTTTACGCGCGCAAAGCCGTGAGTAAATGCTATAACCTATAAACGTATCGCGTCGACCAGTATTGAGAACCGCTTTCGCGAGTCAGACCAGTATATTATTATACGCGGAGAAAGTTTGAACGCAGCTTTATCATACCAAAGCTAGTGTACACGCAGTTTTGTTTTTAATAATAAGAGATAGGATTTGAATTAAAATTTGAAGTCCTTATTTTTTCTTTTAAATAAATTTTATTATATAATGCAGCCTGTATATAATCAACGTTGTTCGTTATTAATCGACTTTCAAAAAACGAGGAGGTTATATGTTCGGCTGTGGTTTTTTTTTTTATGTATGTTCTTAGTTACAATAATCGTGCTAGCATCCACATAATCCGCCGTAGTACTTCGTCGACTCGCCAAATAAAGGCGAATATAAACAAATATCGGCGAACAGTGGTAAGTACGCCCACTCTGCTGTCCTCGACTTAAAATGTCGCTATGTAGAAAAAGTACTTTTTGAGTTATGAGCAACAAAAACGCGCGTTGCAATGTAAGGAATTGTATATAACGACAATATTATTTTTTATAACTCGGTGACTATAAAAGCTAGAAAAATGTTGGTAATACACGTCGATAGAGTTTTTTCTTCTGATCATGATGGCATCAAAATATTAAAATCGACCAGATGTTTGTTAGCGGCTTTTAAACTTGAGGACGGCAGCACTGTATTTGCCGATTATGAAACACTTTTGACAACAACACGATTGACAACAACAAAGTGATAACACAACGGAGTGCAAGTTTTTTTTTGACATCCGACCGTGAACGGGTTTCGCGTTCACTAGGATTTACAGCTTATACGGGGTTTACAGCGCCACCTAGCGATGCATATGTACAAATCCCATATAAAATCCTAGTAAACGCAAAACGCGTTCACTGTCGAATGTCAGAAAAATCTCGCACTCAGCACTCAGTTAGTATAGAAAATGACAAGTTTTCGACAGACGGTGCCTGTGTAATAAACGCGCTACTGCTTAAAAAGACCGAAAGCACTCTATTTATTAAACATTGTAGGTCAAAAACAATGTTATCTCGCGTCCCCTTTCTTCGAGAATGTCATTCCTATCTGCATATTGTAATGAGATCAAAAATTCAAATCGATCGAAAGTGTCGGAGGAAATGTGAAAGTAGGCATATTTATGCAACTATCGGTTGCGGATTAATCACTTCAGTTGCCACAAAACACGAGAACGAAGACCATTAGCGAGTGACTTGATTGAATTTACGCAATAGACACGCAATGTAAAAGTTTCACCAGAAAAGTTCATCTATTTGGGACCGTCCATAAGTCACACGCTTAAGCGGGAAGGTGGACACAATTCGTAAAGTGGTGTGGGATAAGAAATGAGGGTCATTTGTGACATTACGCTTTAAAATTCATGAAATTGCAAAAATGAGGTGGTTTAAATTTTTAGTCGTAAATTTGCAAATTTGTGACGTCACTTCAGGGGGTTGGGTGGTCTCAGAAGTGTGAGCATCTTTGACAGGGGGGGAGGGGTCTAAAAGTCATGAAATTTGTGTGACGTACTTTATGGATAGACCTTTTCTATTGCATTTCCGTTGGACCATAAATGTTTTTACCTTGTTATTTATTGATTATTCAAAATGTGCACAAGCCCCCACCTACACGACTCAAATTATACTAATAATACTAAATAAATTGAAGACAAGAGGCGAATAAAGAACTAATATTTGTACAAACTTGGTATATTTCTTATTATCTTCTATATATATAAAAGAAAGTACACCAATTATAACTCAAGAACGGCAGAACAGATTTGGCTGAAAATTGGTAGGGAGGTAGCTTAGAGCCAGGAGACGGACATAG
>JAOTAV010030910.1:0-20163 GCA_026546445.1 Cyclargus thomasi
ATATGTGTATAGTATAAAAGTATTAAATATATTTCCGTTGTCTGGTACCTGTAACACAAGTCCCTCGGGTACTTAGCTCGGGGCCAGACTGACGTAGTGTGAAGCGTCCATAGATATTATTTTTATTATTGTTATTATTCCGGTTTCTATTAGGAGCTGTTACAATAATTATGATTTGGTTCTTCTGATAATTCTTATTATTCTTTGTACAAAATACACCCATTTTTCTATAAGGGTTTGCTTTTGATTAGGACTTAAAGTAGTATCATTAAGGACGCCATTGTAAAAAATATTTTTATCACAATTGAGTGAAATTGGGGGTGTTACAGCTCTATACAAATATTTTTAACTGGACGTCATCGCATTCCATCGCTTTTGAATAACGACTGACTTATCTTCACATATTATGTAATGTGTGATAGAGATCGGAGACTTCATTGCGATAGTGGCCGTGTTCGCTAGCGTTTTTGCATGAGTGCATACGCGCGTCATCACAACGTCAAAAAATTGTAGTTACCTGTCAAGTTGTAAGCAACTAGAATTGGCGTTGCCATGACATTACGTGAGTTTGACATGCGCATAAGAGACTTGCGCGTGCCAAAAAAAAATGCTAGCGAACACAGCCACTAGCAGCGCTAAAGGAGACTTTTTTATATTATCACAAAGTTTATCTTCCAGTCTGTAAAGAGTTCGATACCGGAAACAGTAAGCGGATGTGACGCTGGTGCGAGTGGCGACGGATTGTGTGGATACACTGACGACGAAAATAACACTTTATGGCTGAGGACATTAAACGATCATTAATGAAGCCCATTTATTGTTCATTATTGAGCTTCGAAAGTCAACGACGACGACCTACGACTTCAAAAACAATTCCGTACATTTTATCGTTATACCCTTTCCTCTTTCCCGGATCTCAAATTATCTGCATTCCAAATTTCATCAATATCTTTTTACTGGCATAGATGAGACAAATGGTTACAGAGGGGCTTTACAGATTACAAATGAATTTACTTTTTGAAAACCTCTACGTACTTTTTACAACTACTTGAAAATCTTGATAAGTCGTTTCATCAAGTGAACAGTGGTTTCATTTCAATTATAAATCTCGACAAACTCTCTATTCTACTGCTTATAGTTTGGGGTTTTACAGTAACATACGAATAACAAGATTCATAATATTCGCTGAAAACAATAAATCATTTTTATTTTAAGCCGATTATAAGGTCAATCCAGACTAAACCGCGAGGTCAGCTAGAACGCAACACGCTCCAGGCCCCATCGAAAGATCTGGAACATTTCCAAATGGAACTAAAGACCTTTATGTCCAGATTGCCTCGAGTGCGCGTCTAATCGTAGTCATACATTCGAAATTCGGACGCAAATCAAATTCCGCCGATCGGTAAAGATCTGTTCATACTAACGTACTGGATTCTGGAAAGAATGCCTGGAACCTGTCTGACAACTGTTTTACTGTTAACTAAATAAATTCAATACATCTGCCTGACTGGCATAGTCATCTTACAACGCAGTCCACAAAAGCTAGTTTCCTACAAAACTCTCATGTGGGAAATTGGAAGTCTTCGGATGTCACTGGTTATGTATTAAAGCGATACAATTCAAAATTGACAATTTTACAGGAGAGAGCAAAGAAAAAAAATGCCTTAAGATTCGACCAAACACAACACTAATTTTGTGTTGTAACTCAGCCATTTGTTGACATACGAATATGAGTTTAATTCACATTTGAATAGAGACTATGCTGATTTTTTTGGTGTATTGAACTCATTTTTTACACATTTGGTATTGTGCCGTTTTAGCTCATAACCAGCGATGTATCTAACTGATAGGCTATATTAATTAATTATTACTGAGATATCCATACTTCCATACTAATGTTATATATGCGAAAGTGTGTCTGTCTGTTATCTCTTTACGCCCAAACCGCTGAGCCGATTTGATTGAAATTTAGTATGGAGATAATTTGAGTCCCGTGGATGGAAATAGGATACTTTTTATCCCGATAAAAAGTACGGTTTCCGCGCGAAAAACGAACGTTGCGCAACGGAGTTGTGGCCATCACCTAGTAAAATATATCCCAAAAAGTTCTTCAAGCAAATAAAACACTATACTTGGAAGTCGTAATTTTCATGTGCTGGTCGGAAATTAAAACAATCAAAGTTTCCCTATTTTTTTTGTCATGATTTTCCTCCTATTCTTCTCGGTACGCTTCAACAATTACGTAGTAAATTAAATGATATGTGCTTCGACTGCGCGCTAGTATGGGTAGAGCCTAAACCCGGCGATGACGAATGATTCGTCCATCTTGGAAAATATTTTCCAGTACATTCTATTTTGGAATACGACAAACAGGCTGAGTTTTCTGTCCTGTCAAGACGGCAGCTAAATTAATGAGCAATTTAGCGACGTAACAATAAAAACATTTATTCAGCCACAAATACACATTACACCACATTAAAACACATAGTACAAAAATATTACAACACAAATATGTATATAAAACTATAACAAACGAAACAGACAAACATAGTGAGGTGAGTTAGAAATTATTTAGTATGGCAGTGTAACTCGAGTGTTGCCGAAGAAAACCTCACTCAGGTAACGCAGTGGAGAGCAAAAATAATGCTAACGATATATTCGCTGTGTTTAAAAAGGTTTGTTTTCATTGGCGTTCAATTTGGTTGTGATTTTTAAACCACACGGGAACAGTACTCTCTTCTGCAAATCTAACGTTTTCTTTTCCCGTCTTTATAAACATACCAAATCCCAGTAAATTCGGATAATCGGTCTAAGGTAAAAGTTTCGCCGTAAAACTTTCAATGTCCTTTGTACACTACCGTAGTGTAACTCTATCAAATATTTTTTTTAACTTTGGACGATCTCTATGGCTATCAGTGGGGATCGCAGATTTGAATCCCGCCGACGGAACAAAAAGTTTTAAATGTTCCTGAGTGTCAATGGATGTCATTAAATATGTGTGTCATATAAAAAACCTTTAATGTACTCATGTATAGCATAAAATATAATAAAAGTATAATTTAAATATATTTTCGTGGTCTAGCACCCATAGCACAGGTCATTGGGTTTTTAAGAACGGTTTCAAAAGTGAAACTTTTATTGGATAATACAACTATTTTCGCATTTATTATAGTAACAAGGTGCTTTACTATGTGGGAATTAGCGTGGAGACGAAAGGAAGATCTTCCGACCGAGAGAGGTGTTATACTGCTGCTGTATATATATACCACCGTGTTTCGATAGCGCGATGCAGGATTATTACGCTTAATGTGGGTACCGCCACAACTATAACAGATTGAGTATTCCTTAATAAATCGGCAAAACTTTATCTTCTTAGTATTTTTTCTTTCAACTAGAAAGAAATCCTATTAAAATTAAACTAAAGCAATCGGAAATATAAACAACCCTAGATAAAAAACCGCTATCCGGAAAACCGGACGACACTAGAGTTCACTGGAAGCGCGCAGGATGCGCCGGCTACCATCAAAAGAATACAACAGGATACGGAGATTGATTCTCTAAGCTTCCAAAATGGCGGCTGTCATTATGGATACTTTTGTAGAGTTTTCCGGTGAAAATTGTTTAGTGCCGAAGAGATTTCAGGAAGTTGTCTGTTTATTTTTATTTGAAGTATAAAATAAATTAGTAAAAAACTGTTTTGTGGTTTTATCGCGCCTGTAACGTACATATTTTGTTTGTATGAAAGCGCTAATCTCAGGAACTATTGGCTGGAATTGAAAAAAAACTTTTATTAATGTTTATACCTTTATCCAGGATGTCTATATACGAGTATAAGCTATATATAGGCTATATCACTCTCCGACCAATAGGAGTCGAGCAGTGATCAAAAAATGTTCTAAGAGTGGGATAATTTATAGTTTCGCGAGAACGTAGTCGCGGGCAGCAGCTACTTTAATATATCCATCCTAAATCTGTCGTATTATCCTTCATTATAGTTTTGAAAAGTCAAAGCATCTCCTTTACTTACAGGTTGTAACAAAACAAGGTGTAACAAAACAAAGTTTATGAGCTTCCTAAAGAGTTAGCTGTGAAAGTAACGGTGATAAAAATGTTGTTCAGACAAACCACAAAATAGGGAACTCCCTGTTATAAAGAACACTGCAAAGTGTTAAAGCTTGAATCTGTTACATCCTGTATCTTAACCTAACACATAGAGGTTAAAATCGACTTAGCTTGAAGAGTTGGTCACTAAGAGGTCTTAGTGTCTAACTCTTCAAGCCAGCTTTCGGTTTTGTAATTTTCTAGCTTTTGCCCGCGGCTTTGCTCGCATGGAATTCGAGAATCGGTAAAAGAAACGATTTTTCAAAACCAAAAGTAGCCTATGTTACTCTCCATCATTTAACTTACTAGGTGTATGTTAAAAACCATGTTATTTGGTTGCTTCGCTAGAGCGTGAAGGAAGGACAAACAAACAAAAAAATACACTTTCCCATTTATAATATTATGTAAGGATATAAAACTACGGATTCGCTAACTGTAAAATAACATTTGTCGAATAAAACGAAACCTGCTCGACGACCGGCGGCCAGTTATGAATATTATAATAAATAATTTACGACGCGGCCAGAGCTACACCAATACGAAGATACTGGTTGTAGGGAAAGTTTTATAACATAAGGTTACAACGCAAAAATTTTGCATCTTCATAGCCTCGCATCGTAGTGTGAAAGTTTCTATATTTAGTAACAATCCTTACTAATTTTATAAATGGGTAGAGTGTTATTTTTGTTTGTTTGTCCTTCCTTCACGTCTAAACGATGCAACCAATTGGTTTAATTTTTGGCATAGAGCAAGTATAGAAAATAATAGGCTACTTTTGGTCTTTGAAAAACATCACGTTTTTGAACTAATTGTATGTTTATCAAATTTTTGATTACACGTGGGCAAAAGCTTGTTTGTTAATATGCACTGACTCCTTATTACTGATTATAAACAGTGAGCTAAGTTACTTCTAGATTACGGGTAATGTCGTCACAAACACAATATATATATTTTTAAAACCATCATAGCAAGATCATAGTGTATTTCATACTTTTAAATTAATGAGTTTGTATGAAGCAGTTAATTTTACCCGTTCATTTTTATCATCATCTTTTTCAGATTGTTACACGTGATTATATTTTCTGACTTACTAATTAAAACATATATAAATCTATGACTTCTTTTTAAACTAATGTGCTAAATAATTTTTTATTTTATGTTTAAGTTTTTATTTTTAGGTTTGTAAATCCTTGTAATTCTTATTATTATTTGCCACAAGCGCATTATGAGCTTTAATAAAGTCCCAATTTAATCAGGTAATTAGATAATAGATAACTTAAACTTAATTGGTGTAGCTAATTGACTGAATAAAATATTTTTATGGTGTTTTCTATAGTAATGCAATTTTAACTTATTTTTACTTAAGTTTTAACTAATGTCATAAAATATATATTGTTTGTTTACGCTAAGAGAATTCTAACTAAACCTAAACAACCCGTGAATAACTTTTATCTCATTTATTAAATGTGACAAAATATGTAAAAAAAATCATCGTCAATGGTTTTCAAAAAACGAACATCACTTGTCACTGTCACTGGGCGCGCGTTTTGACAGGTCGGCCATGTTGGTTGCGCGGGAAACTCGGTGTAGCGGCGCGGCGTCCGCGCGACCGACAGCCGCTGCTGAGACTGGTTCGGATTACGATTGTAAATAGAAAACGTATTTACAGACTGTTCCGTTTTCATTCTTTTTTCGTTACTTTCACAGTTAATGCGGTAATGCGGCTCGAAGATAATTGTACGATTATCAAGTGAAATGTTGCCAGCGTTCAAAAAATCTTTCCGTTGACAAATCGTTTTTGTTTTTGAATTGATGATGAGTAATATATTTGTGATATACATAAAATATTCATGTACTATAAATAATTAATATAGGCACGATAATTTTTTTATCACTCTAATTAGTTCTAAAAATGTTAAAAGTTATACTGGCAAACCGAAATAAATTTGGTTTTGTTTTTTATTTTAATTAATATAAAAATACTAAACTGGATTTGTTTTTACAGAACCTACTGTTAAAAAACACAAATTAAGGAGGCTTAGTAAGCACTACCTAGGCGCTACGCAATGACCTCTATAAGACGTAGACCGTCTACGAGGTGCTACGCCGGCGTAGCGCCACCTACGGCGTAGCACAATTTGAAAGTTCATACGTCTCCAGAAACTTTATAAAATTGTTTCATAACTTGAAAATTATAATCATTATTATTTTTTCAGGGTAGATTAGAAATCTCAATAATTTTCATCTAATATCTCTATACGCATAGTTTTTTAAGTATCCAAACCTTAACATAATAAGTACATTATATTCACCAACAAGCTTTAAACCTCACTCAACTAAAATCAAAATATTGTTATCTTGTACCATAATGTGTATGAAATCGCAGCGTGTAGGCAGTGTGAAGCTCCATCATTCAGTTATAAATGGTTATAAGTCAATAATTATACTCGGAGTTATGGCTCCATAAGTTTACTTCTGAAGAGAAGTGATATATTTATCTGTGTGTAATGCACACCGCATACCGGGTAGAGGATATTAATTATAACTGATACAAATATTACATTTTTAAATTTATTGACCACAAACTTTTAGCGAACTTCCGTCTCTATTCCGTTACAAATTAACAGAAGAGATTCTTCTCGAATTATTCGAAAAGAGATTTTTCGAAGAATTAATTTAAAATCTGAACTCTTAAAGTTGTGTCTCAAAGTTTTGGGCAGTATCAGTTAAATCTATTATATAATAATAAGTCAGGTCTTTTTCCTGACGCTATAATTTCAGAACGCATGAACCGATTTTCGCGATTTTGCATTCGTTGGAAAGTTGTTGAGCTCCGCGAGGTTTACAGGAAAGAAAATTCAGATTTATAGTAAAAAAAAAACAGAAAAATAATTATATCATATTTGTTACCACGCGAACGGAGTCGCGGGCAACAGCTGGAATAGTGGACAGGCAACATTATAGAAAAGTGTTAATACTTACAACATAATTCGTAATTACACGTAAGTGAAGTGTTTAACAAGTTGATATTATGCTATGAAAGTTGGTTTTATATGAAAGAATATATTAGATGTGAATAAGATATGCGAAGCTTGTACAAATTAAGTATTCCCCTTCTTGTTATCCTCTCGTAACACTTCTTATGAAATTCTTCTTATCAGGGCGATCATTAGCCCTTACTGCGCCCTGGGCGAGATGCCTTTGGCGCCCCTTTAACCGGGCCCGGGTCACCCAGCGTCGCTACCCCTTGACGGTGTTTCTGGTTTTATTGGATTTTTCCAATTTTAGGCTTTTCCCCGTTAACACTCCCCAATCGCAAATTTGAGTTTAAAATAGGGGTTTGGGAACCAAAAAGTCCACTAATAATCCCCGTTATGTTAAAAATAAAATATTAATGTAAGAATTGGGTATGATAGAGTCGGTCACCCATCCCGGGACGCACCCATCCGCTTTTGCTTAACCTGTGACATTAGCTGTGGGTAGTAACACGTTCCGCCTCACCACCTTTAGCGTGTCGGTTATGTCGCCGGCCGCCGCCCGCCACCCGCCGGCCAAATGTATACACATACATACAATATACATACATTAATATATTATCATAACTTAATAATCAATTGTACGATTTTCAACTCACGCGACAATTACTTTTCCTGAAGTCGCGACACAATATTAATTTACATAATTATACTTTATTATGTTTAAATTATTCAATTTTTAAATGTGGCTTCCGGTGATATCCTAGAGGTGCATTTAGTCGGAATAATAAGTATTCTGTATTTATCGCCAAAAAGACATACTGTTTATTTATTTATTTAAAAGGACATGTATGCGTACATATCAACATTACAATTACAAGGTATAATATAACACAATTCGTGCACTTCATGTAATCTGATTGTACAATCAGAGAAGTTGAAACGGATACAGATCGTGGATCTAAGTAACTTGGTCGGGTTATGTCAAATTCAGTCGACAGATCACGACTTACATGGAATTGACATAATCCGACCAAATGACATAGGTCTGTCAACTGGATCTCTTTCAATTTCCTCCATAATACATACCCAGTAGTTTTGGCGTGATTCACTGACATACTACCAAACAAACGTACTTTCCATACGAACTATACGGGACCGTAGATAATTATGATTATGTAATAAAATGTAGGGGGTAGTCTGTGTATATGTGCCAAAGACAAAGGAATAATAAAATCAAAATTATTTACAACATTAGAGGGGTGACGCGGGTAGGTAGCAAAATAAAAGAACGTCATTGTGCAGTATTATATTTCTGGATATATAATCATCTCTCGATTTTTTATATTAAAGTGGTTTCATCTAAACCGTATCAAGTGCTGTGAAAAACTACTCATTAGTAAGTATGTCACAACTCACTGTACAGCATCAACTGATACACGGTGAGTAGTGACCTCATTATGTGGAGCTTCAACTGAAATAAAACTTCGGTCCCACGGCCGTCTACAAACGATGATATAAAGATTAATATTGTCTCGTGTAATCTGTAGCTTCAGCTAGTAAACGACTCGCAACTTCTATCGAAATCGTCTGTATTTTATACGACTTTAAAAACGAGGAGAGACTACGTTCGATTGTTTATTCTTTAATTTTATTCTTGAATGTACTACCAGGGTGACTACAACTGAAACAGAGGCACATAGCGGATTTACGTAAATTGGTCACGTTACGTCAAACCCAGCCTGCAGATAGAATTGACGTAGTCCGACCAAATCACGTAGGTCCAATTACTTTTTAAATTTACGCTACGATTACTCAGTCGTTTGTGAGAGTACGGCTTTAATTAAATTAAAGCCGTACCTGCACAAACGTTTTTACACGCACCAAATTTTGATGCCGTGTAAAAAGTGGTTACTTAATGGTGTGATGAAGTACGATAAAGAGACGTTTTGTTTAAATATAATGTGAGCCCTTTCTTGAGTTATAAAAAAAGCAATGAAGTGCGCGTCGTGTCGCCGGCAATACGCGACAAAGTGTAGTTTAAAGTATATTATTTTCATATGTATGTCAGTCTATAAGGTATTTATATTATGGGCCTTGTTGCCTGAAATAAATGGTAAATAAATAAATAAAATAAATAAAAAATAATAACGAAAGCTGACGGAGTTTGTAGCTCTCTTACTGTTTATTAGTTTCAACCACAGAATTATTATCTACCTACCTTCAGTATTAGAGCTTAGATTAGATAAGATAACAGGAAGACCTTAAATAAATACACAATAACCCCAAATCCCGTTATCAGTTTACAGATAAAGTGGACGATTAACTGGAAAAGTCATGCCAAAGTTGTTTAATTATTGTCAATATTATAGGTAGAAATACTACATAATGCTTGAACTTGAGTCCTAATTGTCCATAAAGGAGGGCATTTGATGATAAATCATAGATTCCATATTGGTAATCGCCATAACAAAAGACAACAAAGACATTGTTAGGGCATGAATATTATATTATTTTCCTATTCGATCACTATAATGGATACTACCTTGCACGTAATATTTCGTTATTTTACACCAGTCCGTAATTTTGACTTATCTTATTCAATCCAAACAATAAAATATCGAATTTTTCGTCACAACATCGTTTTTATGGATGTAGATTTGTAGATGTACCTATATTACGTATAACGTTTGCGAAAACCTACTGACTGAATCATTCTTAAATTATTTTTTTTATATGCACGAATATGCTACTTACTTTATGTTAAGTTATTCATCAATTTTACGGGTGCTGTGCTGACTAATGGTCGAAAATCTGTGACCTAGTTAAGTTCATAGTTTTCGTGATACGCGTTATCTGTAGATAAGATTGCGCCGATGAAGCAGGTGGACACTGGACAGCTAGAACAGACTACAGGAGTACAACGAGGATATGGGTGACGTGCACGTCGTCGACGGGGATGTAAGTTCGTTTGTTTGTATGTAAGACATTGCTACAGTTTACTATTTTAAGCGCAAAGCGCACCTTATAGCGACACATTAATTATTATTATCCTAAATATTTAAAATCATAATTTGGAATAACATCAAATTGTATTACTTTTGACGATTCGTGAAATAATTTAATAAAAATACTTTATTAATTTTAAGTAATTAATATGCTATTTTCGTTTCATATTTCGATTATTCTGAGGTGATTATTTATATTTTAGGGTGGTGGAGTACACGTAGTCGATGGGGATAGTGGTGTCCACGTCGTGGACGGAGACGGTGGCGTCCACGTGGTGGACGGCTGTCCTCCGGGTGGTGTGCATGTCGTGGATGGCGACGGCGGCGGTGTACATGTTGTGGATGGAGATGGTGGCGGTGTTCATGTCGTGGATGGAGATGGTGGCGGTGTTCATGTCGTGGATGGAGATGGTGGCGGTGTACACGTAGTGGATGGAGATGGTGGTGGAGTACATTTTGTGGACTGAGTATGGAATTTGGTATGTTTAACATATTTAATTATATTTTAAGTCACATAAATAGAGGTTTACAGTTTTAGAATAACAGTTGTCAGTAATTTAAAAACGTGCAAACGAAGCATTGCTATTTAATTACTGTAGGAATATATTAAATACAGAGGTATACAGTAAGGAAGACTTGTCAACAAATAAACACAATCGTATTAACTATTGAATGGCTCCCGATCCCCGCGACAATGGACCAACATGAAACTTATATAGCCTAGGTTAGAAAGTGTCATATTACTGTAATTTT
Organism: Cyclargus thomasi; assembly: GCA_026546445.1. Classification (NCBI taxonomy): domain Eukaryota; kingdom Metazoa; phylum Arthropoda; class Insecta; order Lepidoptera; family Lycaenidae; genus Cyclargus; species Cyclargus thomasi. Next base: position 10,838 of record JAOTAV010030910.1, read on the forward strand.
GCCGGCCATATTGTCGGGATTAATTAGTGACAGTAGAATATATATACGACGTGACAGAGGGATTAGAGTTAGACGGTGTAAGGGCGAATCCCTCGTGAATTCAGGCCAAGAGTTTGGCTGCGGGTGAGCTCGCGTCATCAGCGGTTATTAAAAATCTTCACTGACATTTCACTGCATACTTTTCATAATTTAGGTCCGCAATACACGTTTAGTCCAGCCTCTACATAATCGCCGTTGTTCGTTGTCCGTTATTCGTCACGATCATCGCGCACGCGTCGAAATAATCGGCAGTAGTACTTTTTCAATTCACTGTTCAAAGGCGAATACAGACGACTATGGGCAGACAGAGACGAGTATGTCCTGCACAATAATTCTCCACACGACAAACTCGCCCCTGTCTGCCGATATTGTGCTCGCGTGTAACTGTCTGTAATCTGCACTCGCTGATTATAAAGAGAAGCCATATCGTTTAAAAGGTCGAAAAATTAACCGAGTCGGTTGAATGGATAAAATTCTATTTGTTAGATAAATCTATAGTTAGTCAGCAGTTTTACTGGTCGAATTGTCGTTGGTATAATATGATCTGTATTCTATTGTATGTTGTAATTTTTGCAAGTGTGGGTATAAAACCCGATGATACCACATGAACCAATAAGCCTTTCAAGTCGTAAGAGAATAGCATAAATTAAAATATGTAGTAATTATTTTTGTTAAAAAACCCTCAAAGATTTTTGACGATTGGTTAAAATAATAATTTGTTGTTTTCAGGTGGCAGATAACATTGGAATTTTGTTGTGGTGGACGTTGGCCCGTAATTATAATTTCGGGCCTACGTCAGCGCTTAGTACTTAATAGTGTGATCAGAAATTTTAAAATGGTGTTTTCATTCATAGAGAGGCCTTTATGAATGAAAACAGCATTAAATTTTTTTTTTGATCGTGCTCTTGGTATTAGGCTCTGACTGCTCTGACTATAATTACGCCTTAGCCAGTGGAAAAGCTCTCAAAACCTTTAAATTAATACATTTCTTTTATACTTCTCTGTTGTTATATTATTTCTTTTTAATGTTTTTCCTCTCGTCCGCCGGAAGTAAGGTGTGTTCGGCGCAACATAGCCCTGCCACACATTTTCTCTCAATTTTAGATTTTTTTTTAGAACGTCCGTAGCCTAGTGGGTGGCCAACCTTTGGTTCGCACTCGAGAGGGTGCAGGTTCGAACCCGGGTGGAGGCGGGTACCAATGAGACATTTTCCGATCTCAAGTATATAATACGTATGCTCATTGCCGTGGGAGAGCCATGCTTCGGAACGAATGGGCCGGTTCGACTGAAGTGATACCACGGCCTCACAGAAAGCTGGCTTGAAACAGCGTTGTGCTGAGTTTCGTTTAGTGAGTGAGTTCACCGGTGGCCCAACTCTCCCTATTCCCGTCCCCTATTCCCTCATAGAGGCCGGCAACGCACTTGCGACTCTTCGGATGTTACGAGTGTCCATGGGCGACGGCAGTGGTTTTCCATCAGATAACCCGTCTGCTCGCTTGCCCTTTAAATATTATTACAAAAAAAAACTTCAGAAACAAAACAAGAAACTTCAGAGTTACCGGTCGTCCTTTTGGGAGAGACCTTTTTTGGATTAGTTTTTGTGGATAGCCTAACAGAAACTTTATCAACAAGCGGTAAAACGGGCCCTTATTCTAGTAAACTCACCAGTAAGTGAAGAACTCGGCGAGATCCATGCAGTCGGTTGGTCTGTCGTGTGTCGTGTCGTCGGCCGCCTCGTCTACGATGCCGGAGTCCACGTCTTCCTCCGAGCTACATTCGGCATCCGTATCCGAACGCGGGTCACTCATCGCACGTCACTTAGACAGCTCGACCTCAGTGTTGCCACTAGACATCTCATTAATCTACCATAAAACATTATATTTTAATAAAAAGTTTTTTTCTATGTCTAAAAATAAATAACCTTTTTGTCCCCTGAGTTCATATTATACGTAGAAGAGTCCTTAGCATGCACTAACAATAATTTTCGAATGTCAACTCGAATATTTTTGTAAAGTGAAATTGCGCGAAGCACGTAAATCCACTAATATTTTGTAAAAGCATTTTAAGTTAGGTTTAAATGTAATTAGAATTTATTTTTATAAAGAATCGTGTTATAAATTACAACAAATAATTACTTTTAATTTTAATCTTATCAATTGGGATATTCCGCTTCGACGTTTGTCAACAGAAACATATATTTGCGGTAGTAAAATGCCCATGGGCTTTTTAAAATTTTTTCAAATTGGTTTCTATCAAAATTAGTTCATTAATTTTGGAGCCTACTGTAAACATTCATTGCTTTATATACAAGGAGTGGTATAGCTAGGAGCTGCTTACTGATTATTAATATGAGTGTGAGACCACGCTTTACGCCTTATATGTAGTTCTAGTTCCCTGGTTTACTTAGAAATTAAAGGCATTTCAAGAGGCTGTTTGCTGTCGATAGATTGACCAAGTATCAGAATACGGAAGTGCGACATCTGACCTGGATTCACGTAATTTTAGGTCATTATAAATAGTGTATAGCTCGATGTAAGCAAATGTCATGCGCCCGCATGCGCTGCCAGCGCCGAACACAATAATCGCTATATTGTATTTCGCAATTAAAAGCAATTTATCAATCATGTTTTGATACGAAATTATCGTCTCTTCGCCCTTTTTATGCCTTTTGTCTTTCATCTGCCCAACAATAGATAGTGACATAATTTATTACCAGCTACCTATTTCAGTTTTACGGATTTATAAATCTACCTTCTTTAATGGAAGTTTTGAGAACATTAATATTATTGATGATTGCGTTCTATGTTCTACAACATTATGTAACATCTATTTTTGGGACTATAGTAATCTAAATTTATCGCTTGCATACTATCGATATTTAATATGTTGTCAAATATATGTAATTGAATCTATAAATCAATGAACACCTATCAGATTATTAATTGGCAAATTAAATGTGTCTATAACATAATGTTGGTGCCGACAAGTCTGCGTAGAGTTGGTGAATGATGGCTGCCAATAACAAACGAAAAGTTTCGTAATAGTGGTTTTTAATTAACGATATGACATAGGAGGTCCGAAAAACGTTATATTCCAATATGGAACGTTCTGTTCTAATGCATCAAAGCCTAGAGCACACTAGAGCGTCGCGGGTTTTGCAAGCGATAGTTACATTGGTCTTTTTGTCAAGGGCGTGAGCAGGCTTTACGTATTTTTTTCCTTTTTACATAACATAACGCCTTGGCATTTCTATTCAGTCTCTGGTCGGTATGAATTGTCACGTCTCAGACGGCAAGTCCCCGGCCCAGTCCTCCATCAACACTTACAGCTGTTACAATTGGCAATATATCAATATAGTTTGCCACGCAAGGGGAATGTACGTAAGACTTTGCTTTAACAAATTATATAGGTTAAACTGGTAAACCAACTAATTAATTATATTATCTTATTATACTAATATTATGTTACTTAATATTTTAAATGCGAAAGTTTGTAAGCAAGTAATTATAGTCAGCGCTTAATACTTAAGAGCATGATCAAAAAATTTTGAGATGCTGTTTTCATTCATAAGTCTCTTTAATTATGAAAACAGCATCTTAACATTTTATGATCCTGCACTTAGTATTAAGCGCTGTTTAATCATTCAGGCCTAAGTGTGTATATTTGTTTGTTTCTTTGTCACGTTTGAGCCGCTGAAGCGATTTTGATATAATTAGGCATGGAGTTTGCTGATGCCATGGATCAACACATATGATATTTTGTACTGCGGAAAAGTTTTATTTTTCTCCATCCTTTTAACAGTGGTTCACAGCTAGTTAAAAATAAATACATTCTGAGTTTCGTAAAATTAATGTATTTGTAGTATAAAATATATTTTTTAAATACTTCAAACTAAAACATGAACACTCAAAACTACTCTAGATTTTTTTATTAAGACGTTAAGTAGGAAAAAATTATAATATTACTACTATGATGCAAGTTTAAAATATTTTAGTGGTATTTTTTCGGCGACTGACTGACACTGATTTATAGAGTTACGGTAAAATGCCGTCTACTATGAATAGAAAACAAGAACTTTTCTGTTCATATTATAATTGTTAAAGAGAATTTTCTGCGTAATTTACATTCAATTATTTGTTCTAATGATGCGCCTACAAAATTTTAAATATCGTAAATAGTGAAGTTAAATTAGAGTATAACAATGTATTAATCTAATAAAAAACTTAACATTAAAATAACGGTGTAAAATTTTCATAAATATTGGTAATAATCACCTCAAATGCTAGTGACAACACTGTTTTTCACTTTTAAAATTCAAACGCAAATCACAACACGTGTCAAATATTTCAAATTTAGAACGTTGCAATCGGGTCTCCTTGTTTGCGTTTCGATTTACGCACAATTAAAGCGTATTTTTTTTGCGCGGTGTAATGTAACGACTACGAGCGGACACAAACTAGTGAGTTTTATTCGTGACTGACTCAAGGAACATATTATAGAGCTGCTCCAAATCTGATTCTCTACATGCTGCATGCGTCTCAGTACATACTCACAAGTTTTAAAATGAAACTGCAGATGCGTTTATTTTCAAAAACCATTTTTAGTTTAATTACCTTGTAAGCAAAAGTAAATACATCTATACATAATGTTATGTATCTACTAAACATAATCCACAAAATATAATGTACGTTTAAATAATTAACTAAGTAGACGTACTAAAATAAAATTCCAAAAAATCTATTTTAATGACATCGACATAAATTCCAGCAAAAACCTATTTTCACCATTTGAGCAATGTTGTAACTTGGCACCTGTTTCATTGTAGTCATTTAAAAATAGCAAAACCAGGAACTATTAAAAAGCTAATTAAGTAGGTACCCGTTTTTTGCGAAGGTAATATAGGTATTCTCTGCAATCGAAAAGATTATGCTGTTCTAATTTTTCAGTCGTCATTATTTTATACTACTCTATATTTTAGTTTTTAAGTATAATATATTTCGTAGCTGAAAGTTTCACCAGACTTAAGCAGCATTGGGACTTGGGGCAGGCGCGTTTACGTAAGGGCAGAGTAGACTTGAAGTTGAAGCCCTCTAGGGACTGAGATACTAAATTAGTAGGTAGTAAAATGGGCAACGATATAATAAATAATAATAATAAACATTTGTTCTAGAATTAAGACATTACCATACGTACATAAATTTCTACATTTAAAAAACAAACAAAATACAACACAAATAAGATTTTAACATAAATAAGATTTTTACATTAGACAATATACACAATAATGGTATTTAATTAAACTTAGTTATTTTCGCTAGGCATATATCTAGCAGGGGTGTATTTATCCTAGGGCCAGAAGGGCCCGTCACCAGGCCGTTCCTAGGGTCTACGGGACATAGAATGATAAGGCAGAAAGCTACAGAACTCCGGGGCGCGCAATATTAAAATACGCCCCCGAAGATTATAGTCGCAAATTTAACCACTTTAAAGTCACGATGACCCAATAAAAGATACGACGTATTTGTTCGTAAGCACTAAGTACGCGCACATTACGTAAACGTCTAATAATAAAGGAGCACGCATGCCAAATTGTTAATTGTTATATCTATTAGGGGCTTGTACGGCGAGGCTCGCGAGAGATGCCAACTCCGTGTACCTAATAGTTACCACTACTATGGGTAGTACATCGTACTGGGGTACGATGGAGTATTACAACCATCGACACTGTTGGTCAACTATCAATCAAACCTCATTGCCTTTTCTAGGCATGATTTTTTGCTTAAGTTAAATAACTTTATATTGTTAAATTTTAATAAAAAAAACAGTCAATTAAAAGTAAATTTATGACAAATATAATTCTAGAATCCAGAATAAATAGACCATTCTTAATTTATTTTATACAATAAATAAAAATCCCCGTGCTTTTTAAGACTGTTTGTTTGTTCTCTGGTAAAGCAACAGTTAAGCTCAACATTGGCTCGACTAGAGAAATATCGCGGATAACCGGCGTGAAACGCGCTTGCGCTGGGATGCCTCGAGTACTTATCTGAATATTACTGGCTCAACTCCCTAACCCTTATTCCCTTAAATTTAGCCTATTTAGTCTTTAACGCTGCAACGCATTTGCAACTCATTTGATGTTGCAAGTTTCCCTGATGGAAGGTTCTTTGGATACCATCACTTAACCGCATTTTAAGGAATAAAAAATTTGGTGAAATTGCAATTTGCGCCTGTATAGTGTAAATCTGAGTACAAAGTTACAAACTACATACAAACTTAAAAGTTATAGCACTCCTTAATTACACAAATAGTACGAAACGGTACTGTGATATCACTATTTATGTTTTGTATTCAGAAATTAAAAATCGTTAAAAAAAACATTAGACTCCTTAAAATGGATTTTCCATTAGGAGTGAGTTTTTGTAACAATTGTCAATTAAAAATTTAAAAATTTAAGGATTACTTAAACACGATATCATATTTTTAAGTTTAATAAAATTACGAAATCGGAAATCTTGATGTTTTATTTGTAATATTATTAAATATGATGTCATCTACGCATCAAATATGATACAGCATATTTTGTCATATGGAAAATTCTAGTTTATTGTTGTTACTTACACCACAGATTAAAACAAAACAATACATTTTACTCAATATATTTAATTTCTTCAATCTCATTCTTATATTTTTTAACCTATCCTTATTGGAGAGGGGTTTGTCTTGGACATACCAACACTGATATTTAGATTGTATTTTGCAGCTTAGTTTCACACTTATTATTTCGTTAACTTTCCTATTACACTTCTTACACTCCTGTAAGACACCTTTCAAGTGTTTAATGCCTAGCGTCATGCATTTGAAATTGTCATCCTCCTTTAAAGCTATATTGCATTGCCGGCATACAGACAAAACGTGCGTGTGGCAGAGACACTTGTCCAGATGATTCTTGAAGTGGTTATCCGTTACAAACTTGTTGATATTGCAACATTTCGTAAAGTGATAATTGTGGATGTGATGCTTGTAGCTGCGGTACTGCAGACCGCACTTCTTGCACACACTAGTACAATATACCTTGTATTTATCTTTTGCATGTTTAGTGTCAATGTGCTTGGAGAGGTTGGTGTAGTCACCCGCTATGTACTTGTCGCAGTGCAAGCACAGCATGCCCATTATTTTATTTTTAAATTTTATGTGTTTTTGCTCGTGTACTATTAAATTGAACCTGAAATAGAACATTCATTTTTTACAAACGTCAGCAAAGGTATTTATAATATTGGTTCAATGTTATAAGAATCTAAGTATCAATATTTGTAAAACACAGCATACATAATAAAGGAAAAAGATGGCTACATGCATACAAGCATTGTAATACCCTGTAGTCGTTTTTTTATATTGTTTATTTTGTTAGACGAGGAAAAAACTTTTTATATAAAAAATTTTAAGTACCTTGATAAAAACATAGCTGAGCAATATTTACAGAATAATGTTTTTGACCTCATTAAACTGTGGTAATGAGGCTCATCTGGCAAGGTGTCCACATTTTGATTAACAATTGTCAGCATCAATGGAGAATAACTTTTCTTGGTATCATCTAAATGCTGTCTGGTAACATTTATACCAAGGGAGATTTTTGGAGCTATATTTTCCGGGGCTGGAGGTTCATACTCTTCCAGGCAATCTGAGTCTGATAAAAGGCAATCATCACTTTCAAAGACTAGTCTGTCTTTGAAAGATGGTGTTTTTTTGGTAGCCGGTTTACCAACGGTTTTTACTATCTCAATAATATCATCATCTAGACTAGAATTGGTTTCATTTGTGATGATTAAGTCAGAGCTTCCATCAGAACAGTCATCGTTTTTTATTTTAATTAAATTGTTATTACTATTCAATAAATTATCCTTAATGTCATCATTTTCTACGTCAATTTGATCTATAACATTATTCTCCTCCTCATTCATGTCCCATAAATTAAGTTTTTCAGTTTTAATAATCAAAGGATGTTCTGTAATAATATGTTGATGGAGGTCATTTTGTGATGCACACTCATAATCACACTTGCTGCACACAACAAGGTTTTGCTTAATTACTGGTATTATAATGTGAGTTGCATTGTGTATTAGACTGTCATACCTGAAAATAGATGTTAATTTTCAAATAAGTATGCCAGAGTAATAAATATGAATGTTATTACTATAGACTCCATATCAACGACGAAGTGTCAGGATGAATTAACTGCATTAACACAATTTTACAGGAGGCGATAAAAACATTTATTTGATCCATACATGAAATAGACTAATCTCAGCTTCTTTTCATGATCATATTTACTGTTTGGTCATAGTTACTTTTAGATCTAAAAGTAACTAACCTGTAAAATCGTGGTTTTGTAGATAGTTGATCCTGATACTCCGTTGATATATACTCCCAAGATGATCACTGAGCAGGACATGTATTACGTCAAAATATATTATTTTTATTTCTGACCTAATCTGGGATAAATATTTAATAGGGCCTAATATAACCTACTTTTGCCATTAGGCCGATTTCTAAGGAGCTTCAAATTCGGTTTAATAACTCAAACAACAAACTACAATATGTGTTCTTAACAACTAAACTGCCATACAATCTATTGACAGTGTGTGCGATGATATTGTGATAATACGAAAATAAGGTAAAAACATTTTCAATGGTATAATTCATTTTCGTTTTTTTATTAAAAACAAAATTGGCGGGAATTGGAAAATGTAACGGAGCTTAGCCTATACATGACTTATGCTCAGTTTTCTTTGCGGAGAACAATTAAAGTTGGCTTACTTATTCGTGAATGCTTCTTCGCAAAACTCGCAAATTTCTAAGCTGCTTTTCTGCAGCAACTCTTTTGTTACAACTGGATAACTCTTTCCGTTCATATTAAACTTCAATTATAAGCATTTGAATTTATTTCACTATAATTTTTGATTAAAATTAGACCCATGCTATGTTTCAAAATAGAATATATTATTTTTTGCTTTATATCATTCTTCATTTACGTTCACATCAGCAACCTCTAAAGTCTAAACTTTACTATAAATTGTAATTGAGTATGTGAAGAAAATAATAATAAAAATGTTTTCATTGGACTGTTCATAACTAAGCACATCGGCTTATAAATAAATATTCACATTTCCAATAACAAATAATAAAAATATCGCTCATTGCTCAACCAAATTCTTCTTTTTTATTTATTTATTTATATGGCGCTTGGCTATAACCATGGCCAGTGTCAAGTAAAGGCGGGAAATCAA
>JAOTAV010030931.1:0-20156 GCA_026546445.1 Cyclargus thomasi
CTAACTGAACTACACATACCCCACCGGCGTTTCACGTCAGTTTTTTGTGCGGCGGTGGTATAAAATAAACCTGACGTTAAACGACGTTGTGCTGTATCAATTGGTACACGCCTCCACCCGGGTTCGAACGTGCTAGAAATACCACGGCCTCAAAAAAAATAGCGTAAAACAGCATTGCAGTAATAGTTTCGTTCAGTGGGCAGCTGTGAGTGAGTCACCGGAGGCCAACAAAAATACTATATACTATGATATGAGTAACAGAATTCAAATTTTGATTATAGCAAGTGAATATTCCAATAAAACAGTAAAATTGGCCTGTCTGTGAATTTAATATTTTTACAAACTGAATAATGTGGCTAAGGAATAGCAATAGAACAGAAATTAACCAAAAACGTTGTGTGTTTGTACGCGCTAAACTCCGGAACTACTGGACGGATTAAAATAAATATTTTTTTGTTTATTAGATATTTAGTAGTAAGTTTCCGTGACGTAAGTATGTGATGCGCTACTGATTTATCCCTTCGAGACAAATATTAATATATTTATTTTAAATATTTTTTTTTATTATTTTTATTATAATCAGACTATAGTGTCCCACTGCTGGGCAAAGGCCGCTCATCTTTTCTTCCACAGCTCACGATCATAGGACATGATTGACCACTCCTTGTAAAACACATCCAGTTCATCGCGCCATTTTTTTTTAGGTCGGCCTCTGTTACGCCGACCAGTGGGTAGCCACTCCGAAACATGCCCTGCCCAGCTCCACTTTAGCCTCGCAGCCTTTCTACCTACGTCAAAATTATTAACATTAATATAAAATTAGAAATATGAAAAACATAAAAAATATTTTAATAAAAAAAACTCGAATGTGAGGCCCTCCGTGAGTTTTACCTTACACCAAACCATGAGAACACTTGCTTCCTTTGTCATATTACACATAGGATTACGGACATATTACACTTAGGATTGCGAGGTATATTAAGGGCTTAACTCTCATGCATTAAGGACAAATTAGCAAATCAATTAATAAACTTTCGCCGAGACACAACGAGAACGCACGAGATCGAGAGTGTACATAGGTGCACTCGCCTCGTCTTGCCTGTCAACCTCGTACGTGACTCTCATGGCTCACCCGAGAGTACAATTAGGGAAGCTATAAGTTATAACATAATATACAGATTGCGGATCTGAGTAAATTGTTCGTGTTTTGTCAAACTCAGCCAACAGATCACGAATTACATGGAATTGACATATTGCGACCAAATGACGTAGGTCCGTCAACTGACTCTCTTTCAATTTCCCCCATTATACTACCGACATAAGATTTGTGACTGACGATATTTCTGCTAAGTCAGCAAATTATTTTAAGCGTCAATCATCTCGTTATAGTCTTTACTTAAAATTGAGTTTGAATAAAAAAATGCTGTCAAATATGTCATGCATGAGAGATGTGTCAGTGTCAACTGTCACAGAGGAAAAATTAAAAATTTTCTTCCATTTCCTCAATAAAACTAGGTTTCGTAAAAATAAACCTTTTGAAAAATGGCACTTCGCTTAGGTGGAGCCCTTAAAGAATTAAGAATCCATTTATGTCAAACGGGTAAACAGTCCGCAGGAGTCAGGTAGGCTAACGTTACATAAACACTGCATACTAGAATTCGATGATGAAGTGCACGAGTTTTGAATGTAGTTTACATATAAAACTAGTGAAATTACAAAAAATTGAGAAATCCAATATCACTACTAGACTCAGGACTAAACCTAATTTAAATTTGGACTTACAGGGAATTCATACAAAAGTACTATGTTAATATCAAGAAGGAAAATCCAAACTTCCCTATTTTGATCAGAGAATGCAGTGGAGTACAACCTCGTGTCTGGGCCCGCTATGGTATTGTTTTTTTTATTATTTAAATGTTGGGACAAAGAATATAAAAATCATACTTTTTATACTTTTTGCTTCATGTAGACCTTTTGAACATTAATTGGGATCTAGGTTGCTAACCTAGGACTTTATATTTCAGAAAAAGGAGTAGAGCAAAGTGCACCTTTAACAGATTTGTCTGCACCTGATGTCCTTACGGCGATCAAACAATTAGTAAAATAGATATAATGCTTACTTAATTCAAATAAATAATAGAATGTAGAAAAAGATGTTTTAATTCTAATTTTTTATTAACTTTTTCTCTGAACTTTTTCTCTCAACTGTATATGAATAAATATGTACCACTGAGTTATGCAATGACTAAAATACCCTGATTTTGTTTCTATTTGAGTTTTTGTAGTAAATAAAAAAAATTTAAGATAACCTTATAAAACAATATTCTTGCAACAATAAAAATGCTCAATAACACTTATTTACATTTCTTATTTACAACAATAACAAAATGAAAATATTGTGATTTATGACTGAAAAAAAATATTATGCACTTTCATTTACAAGCTCTATGAATATAATTTTTGTACAATACTGCTATTATCTGCCCTTATTTTCTAATATTTCAGGAAGACAACTAGGTAAGTTTTCCACTACTTTGATTACTAAAAAGGCGGCAGTCCAAACAATTCTGGTTGAAACTTGGCAAGTGTTGGTAACACAATGGTGGCATGTTTTGTCAGCTTCTTATCTAGATGTGCATCTGGCACCATCACAACTTGCATCCCTGCTGAAATACCAGCTGTCACACCATGGGGTGAATCCTCAAACACAAGGCACTGGAAAATTTTTAATATTATAAAGGGAGTAAAAACAGTAAATTACTGACATGTATAGGGTTTACTGTGAAAGTAGCAGCGTTGAAAACGAAAAAACCGGTGAATTTTATGTGCAAGCTCATGTTACTATAACAATAAATTTCACTTTCATTGCCACTTTTACAGTCAACTCTATGTAAGGGACACATACAGGGTGTAACAAAAGTAAGTGATAAAACTAAGAATCATATGTGTTCCCAATATAGCATACACTGTGAAAGTAGCAAGGCTGAAAGCAATTTTTTTTAATTCATATGGGTGTCATGTTGCTTAGTTTTTTACTCCCTGTATACTTTAATACATTTTAGTAAGTATTATCACTAATTTACATCCCTTATTAATAATTAATTTTAACCTTTTTTGTGGTTATTTTACCTTTTCTGGTTTAGGCTTGTCAGGAAATCTGGACGCAGCTACCAAGAATATATCAGGGTTTGGCTTGCCAAACTTAACTTCTGGATCTGAACTCCCCATGACCATGTGGTGGAAATATCCAAAAACCTCTTTATGGGCTGCTACTTTAGTTTGAACTGATCTTTCACTGGATGATGTCGCCAATGCAAAAGGTACTTTGGTTTTATGTAAGTGGCGAATAAGTCTTTCTGCCCCTGTAAATATTTTATAATTTAATATAATTTTTATATTGCAAGTAAAAAAAATACTAGCAGCAGACACTTTGTTCTGCCATAGCTAAATAAGACATGTTTTAGCTGTTTTTGGAAAAGTCTTGTTACAGTTATAATATTATAATCATGATGTATATAAATCTGCAACACATTTTTTTTAAAGCAAGCAGTTGGAGGTTCTAGGAAATTTAAGTAGAATATTATTTGAACCATATAAAATCGAAAATTAAACGCATACCATCCAGAAAAGGTGCATTAGCTAACATTGTGTCTCCCAGAACCAGCAGTTCGTCTCTAAATTCTTTTGGTGATATGGGAAGTTTCAAGTCTTTACATAATATCTCAGCTAGTCTCTGCTCAGTTCCACCTAAGACCTTCATCATCAATTCCTCTGTATATTTGTGTCCATACTTAGCACATATTTGGGTAATCATGTTCTTGTAAACTGTTTCTGTATCTAAAAAGTTTTGTGGTGAGTAAATGTCACAATCATTACATAATTTAACATTTATTCTAAAACATGAAGTGCCCAAATACTTTTCAACTTTAAAATAACATTTGTAACCTTCACAAACAATATTGTTCAGGGTTGAAAGGTCGAATTGAAAAACAATAAAATATGAATAAAAATCTTACCCAAAAGTAATCCATCCATATCAAATATGCAGTGCGATACCTTTTTAACATTTTGGGTGGCGAAAAAGCGTTTTCCTATCGTATTTGATACGGTTTTTAACAAAGTAACTGTCATGATTGGATAAGTTAATAATTCGTTATTATTTTCACTAATAATATTATACACAACATGAAATTTGGTAGAAAATTACCTATCAAGCCATTAAAATGGCTTATAATGTTTATTACGTTACGTATAAATTATAGTGATATGATTTTTTTATGCAAATTATGCATAATAAAATTGTCGTAAAAGCAAATGAAATACCTGTCAACGCTGAACCGTCAATTGTCATGACTTTGACGGTTATTTTTTTTGTTCTTCAGTCTTCACCAATGGGATGTTTTCTTTCTTTCTGACACTGGCAACTGGCAAATGGCAATGCACCGAGTCCGTTATTAAAAAATAGGTATTCTTTTTAATTTAAATGTCAAGCAATTTTCGCCGTGGGCCGTGGCCCGTGGCCTCTAGATGGTGTATGCAATGTATGGGTAAACTATTGTACTATACCAGCCCAAGATATTTTAAAACTAGATGGATAGCGATGACGTCACCAATTGTTAGTAAGTGATAGCTTAATACAAATTAACTAACGTATAACTTATAAGAGACACATGACTTTTTTTTTTATCCCTTTCGGTGTGGCCGCCGGCCGGATTTTTTGTTTGGCAACTACAACTAGGTAACATTTGACAGATATTTGCCAAACAGATAGACGCCTAGTAATTTTTAATTGTTTTTTGTGAATAAAGTAAAAAGAGCATTAAGTTTAATAATATTTTAAGTAGCCATGAAAATTCTGTCGATTGTGATTTGTGATGGTGGGATGTTCAATTGTTGGCTGTGAAAGTCGTAACTCGTAGTGAACAGCAAATACCATAATGGCTTAACGTTTCATGTGTAAGTATCGCTATAAATTATAATTTTTGTTTTTCTTAGAGTTTCACTCATAGTAATTAGAATTAAAGTGGGTATTTATATTGTTTTTGACATCTCCACAAAAATAAATACGGAAATAGGTAATTTATCATAACCTTAAATCTCGACAGTAGTGTGTTGCCATGTCGACAATTTTTTTTCCCCGGATTTATCCGGGAAATAATTATTTTTTGTAATTATTGAAGTTTTTGTTTGAATTATTGATTTATTAATAATTCCAACCAGACCTTATGTCTTTAAAATATAATTATATATTTATTTTTAGTTTTCCAACCGAGCCCGATGTACGAAGTGTATGGGTAGTCGCAACTGAACAGTCAAATTGGCATTCAAAAAGAAGTTCGAAAGTATGTTCGATACATTTTGAAGATAGATCGTTCATTACTCCAAAAAAGAGAAAATACTTGAAGCCTAGAACTAAACCTGAAAAACATATTCATGTAAGCGCTCAATTTGATTTCAAAGTGATAAGTGAAATAATGTTATTGACATATTCATTGCAGTGGCGTGCACAGTATTGTTCCAACGAGTGTACGGCGAGGTGCTCAGACTACAGTGTAAAAGACTGGCAGGACAACGTCCGTCGGGGTTTAAGAAAAATATTTAAATTTTTCATTCATAAAAGGTATTTTTGTATAAACAAGACATCCAAATTCATATGGCAAGTAATGCACTGCTTTTATGCCTTTACGGAGCGCACGCGCATGCTTCATTGTAATAATTTGATTTTGGTGGTTACAACTTCATTACTTTAATTACATCCTAAAACTTTAACTATTCTAAATTTCTGCAACGCAGTAAGTATTGATAGATTGCTCATGTGTTTTTGCAATACAAAAATAATAATTTGGCATTAATAAATAATAATTAACTAATTATTCTTTCAGATGAAAGAAATTCCAACTGTATCTTCTACTGCTTATATGTTCTATTTATCAAAATGAAACTTTTTGAATCTCTAAGAGATGCATTTAAAGAAATTGGTTTTGTAACTGTTGCTTCTTAATACCTTTTGGATTTAATGTAATCATGCTAAGAACAATCTACCAGAATTTAAATCTAAAATTGATATTCACTGTAGAAGCACTAGGAGAAATAAGCACGAACTAGACTTGTACTACTAGATGTGTAACTGTAAAAATTTATACCGTCTTAAAAAATCTCGCTAGCTATAAAGCTTGGTATTTTGTCTGTAAAAATAAAGTGTGAATTTGAATAACGAGTTTTAATTTACATCCCTTATTATTAGGCTCAATAATCTACTTGACTTCCAAAGTATTTGGTGCAACGTTTTCAACACCATATACTTTTTATATCTCAATCAACTTAAAAGTATTGCACGCCTCGACTCAATCTTCACGCGATTTGCAATATTTTTAATTTAGTTCCAACAATTCATTAATATCAGTTTATCGCGCGCGAACCGTATATTTTTCCGAATGTAAAATATCTTGAATAATACTTTTAATCCCGGGGAAGAACATATCTCCCCTCCGGACTCAAAGTATATCCATACCAAATTTCAGCAAAATCGGTTCAGTGGTTTGGGCATGAAGGTAACAAACAGACGGACACACTTTCACATTTATTATATTAAGTATAGTATGGATTATCGGCAGAAATTTCCCGAGACTTAGGTAAGATTTTTAATGTAGCAACACAGCGGGTTTAAAGTGAGAAAGACTGCAGTGGTCACGCTATCACACCATCTAGTTGTAAAATATCTTTGATACCAGCATTAATTGCCACTTAATCAAAGGGAATAAAAATACATTTAAATTTAGAAAATATATTGTATTTCGTATTCGCAACAAATGTCATAAATCTTTCATATTTTGGATTTCGCACCATTTTGTCAGTTTGAAAACTTGCATATGTCAGAAATCTGTACATTGACCAAAATTTTATGTCTGTATTGGACTAATATGTCTTTGCTAGCCTGGGACACTATTATAGGCTGATAATAATAATGAAACAAGCTGAAAAATATATGAGAACTTTCACATATTTTTTACAAACTTGAAACTTTCAAGGAAATTTATATTATTTGCGCTTCTCGGACTTACATGATACTAGCATTTACCCTCGGTTTTGCCCGAGTAGAATTATTATATATAAAAAATGGCTGCGAGATACGAACGAATAGACATATCGAATATATATTCGGGTTTGGTTTTGTGAATTTGGCTACGAAACTCTAAAAATATTAAACTATCACACAGTAATTTTAAAACACCCTATGTTCTAGCCCCATCATAAAGTAGCCAAAATATTATGTAGTTTTTCCTGGTTCCCGCAAAGCAGCACTTAGCAAAATTTTTTTATTAGTTACTGGTGATGCTGATTGCAAATTTCCATTTACTGTGTCAAAATTTTGGGTGTTCAAGACTTTGTTTATGGCAACACTGCATTATTATTTCAAGAAGCGCCGCACCGCGCCGGCCGCCAACCCCTCAACCCGCACGCCACAAATGCCAAGTAGTTTCTCTGCGATCGTCATGGATCGCAGTTGAATTGTGAATTGTGCTACGTCGTGTGTATCATCCAAAGTTTCTGTTAATTTATTTACTATATTTTTGTTTCAATTACTTAATGTGGATTTATTAAAAACTTATTTATTAAATATTTATAACTTTAGCGACTATGGCTGTGAACTTGTGTTTCTGTGTAAAACTGTCGCCCAACAAAAAATCGATTTTTGGATTGAGAATGGGATACCAAATGCTGTGTTTGGTAATCTTCGCCGGTCTTTTGGCGTCTGCTTCAGCAGAACCTGACGCGACGTGCACCAGTGTTAGAAGTTTTTTCCAGTCCAAAGGAGTATTGACGGCGGCCGATATTCTCAATCAACCAAACTCAGGTAAGAATCACGCGCTTGCTTTATACCTGATAGATAATAAATGATAAAACACAAATAATGACATGCATACCAAAAAACAGTAAGATCGCATTTTTTATTACTTTCCTTAAAATTAAAAACGTAGAGAAACTCAGTTTGTCACGTGTAGTTTTATAGATTCTTTTTGTATACAAACAAGAATTCACTTCCAAATTTAGTTGGTATCAGAGTGTCTGTTTGTTTTTTAGGTGAATACCTAGTACCAAGTAGTCGATTCTAGTATGTATACCGTTAATAAATAAAATAAATAATAATTACGTTTAGTACCTTGGTAGTAGGTACCCCACGATGACATTTATATATGGAATGTGCATTGTGCATGCTGTATTAAAAGTTCAATGCACTGTATTTATACCTGATGCTAGGCTATGAAACATCACAATATTATTATTATGTAGCACCGGCTTTAGGTAGAAATCTACCCGTGGCTATTGTTCTTCACATGAAACAAACCCCTATACAATGTAACTTCTGCAGTCGCCTTAATACTACATGTTAGTTGTATGTACTGTTCCGTATGTAGGTAGGTATGTATGCTTTTTTGTCATTCAAGCCCAAACTATCATGACGAAAGTAAGTTCTTGTTATTTTGATCAGCGTAAGAGTATATCAAACCGAGAGAATGAACAATCGACAAACAAACGAAACCCGAAAACTATATAGGTATTTTAAATTTACGAACCTACCTGACGTGGACGCTCTGAACTTCTTGATCTAGCCTGCAAATTCGTGTCGCCGATTTTATGGCGAGATCTCAAAAGTGGCGCAAAAGTAAAACTCCCGAGTCTCGAACCTCGATTAATTCTGGGTGAGGTTTTCTTTTTGTCTCATAGCATCATCTCGGTACGTAGGTACAGAGGTAGTTGTTGAATTCTGATGGTGGGTCTTATCTTTTTCTACATTTGTTGGCCTTCAACCATCTGCTCTCGCATTCGCATTAGGCCCGGTTTACATTTAATTAAGTACAGTAGCGAGTTAACAAAACGGTCAGCTAAAAACTAAGTACTAAGTATTAAGTGACGTTCAAACGTAGGCGAGTTAAGTAATTATAAGTTACTGGTTCGATAACAAGATAAGTCTCCATAAATTGCCCAATTACTGCCTAAAAACTAATTACATTTAATATTTTACTAGACTAAATACCTACTGTATTAAAATTTTTGATAAATTAAATATTATAATATGAACTATACTAAACTCAAACGTCTACACGCTGGTGAGTTAAGTTGGCGGGAGGGGTGGCACTTCGCACATAACTCGCCAAAAAATAGGATCGAGTTCTATTTAACTCGACCCTATTTTTTGCCAACTTTATTAACAACTTACAACTTAACTCGATTTTACCGTTCAAACGTCAAAAATAACTAAAACTCGCCGATCGCGCAAGTTAACTTCGCAACTTAACTAAATTAAGTGTAAATCGGCCCTAAAGTAAAGTTGCATTATATTTTTCCAGTATCTTCACTCGCAGGTTTAACTAATCAAAATATTGTCTTGTTACTGTTTAGTAAACACTGGCTTCAAACAATGAATTCCAAAATGATTTTTATATCTTTAGTGTTAAGTAGCAAAAACATCAAATTTCCCAATTTTTCGGATTTTTTAACCAATGGCAACATTAATAGCGGTAACTTCACTCATTCGAATTAATTCGAAATTCAAAAAATCGCATAGTGCATGCGTTTCCTGTTAAGATCAAAAGCAATCGTAGTAAAATTGATGCAATCAAGCAGAAATAAAAAAAATTGGTCATTAAAAACAGTTATGAGACTTATGAGTACTTGAAAAATTTAAGGTACTATGACCTCCGACTGTTATGGACGTATCAAATACAAACAAAACACATCGTAGGAGTTGTCAATAAAGTGGGCGTAGTTGTGAAATGAGTTTCTACACGGTTCTGCGAACAAACTTAGAGACTTTGTATTTGTGTATTTCTTTATGTTTATCGCAATAAGGTTGAGTTTTGTGTTTCTTTTTTCAATGTCAAGAAAGATGTAAAAGCATGGCCAATAAGCAGGTAATGGGTAGCGTAGGCGAATTTCCTGTACCTCTATATATTAAACCTTTCGTCATGGCCTGAGACGTTCATCTGAATTTATTGCGAGATTCATACATTATTGTTTCTTGAGCACTTACTATCCATTATAATAACTTTTTGTCAAGTTTGCGGGCAAAAGAGCAAACGGTTCACCTGATGAAAGGAAATACCGTTGCATATGGACGCATAGTAGAGGCTGTGAGGTTGAAACGATGAACGAAACTTCTTTGCCGGCCTTTTGAACTTCCTCGGGTGAACTCTCTCGACGAAACACAGCGTAAGTGCTGGCATTCTGAGACCGTGATATTATCGAGCCTGCCGTTTCGTGGCGAAGCATAATTGTCTGGTTAGAGGTAATAAGTAATAATATTATTGTGATCTGTCGGATGTTAATTTGGTCATGTTGTATCAAACCACACAACACGATCAAATACCGTATAGGTCAGTCAAGCATAAGCTTCTCTGCTTAATGTTAGGGGCAGCAATTATCCTGCAAAGTTTTCCCAAGAAATATTCTTCATTGCGTTGATAACGCAATATAGCTAATTG
This sequence comes from Cyclargus thomasi, assembly GCA_026546445.1. Classification (NCBI taxonomy): domain Eukaryota; kingdom Metazoa; phylum Arthropoda; class Insecta; order Lepidoptera; family Lycaenidae; genus Cyclargus; species Cyclargus thomasi. Next base: position 10,485 of record JAOTAV010030931.1, read on the forward strand.
CATTTACAAAAATATTTAAATGAGAGATGCGGCGACGTCGCATCAGCCTTATTCGGTCGTGAAAGTATGCGCCCGAGCAGTTTTAATTGCACTCGAATTGTTACATGACATTCGCGAAAACGAAATCTCTGAAGCATCGAGCACACGTAACCGTCTTTCAGTGCAGTTTTTTTTTATAAAAATTATCCGGCGATAAATTAATGTTTTGGGTTGAAAATTTATAAGTAGTAAGGCTGGATAAAACTAAATTCAACAAAACCTCTATTATATAATTAAATAATTAAAGTCTAACAGAAACACAAAATATTCTAAGGTTTTAAAGATTTTAAGTAATCAAAAGCTACACTCTAGTTCTGATGGGAGAATTTTTTTTTTTAACTATAGAGAATTTTAAGTTGCTGAGATTGGAGTTACCTATCGAGGTTCACAATACTTGTTTGCCAAAAACTTGAACCGTAGTCGTCTTGTAATGTCTTTCGGCGACAAGAGGTATATCCTCACATTTGAAACTAAGATTTTTATTTATTTAAAAGTATGCGAATATTGAGGTGGGTACTTTTGCACTTTAACACTGCACTTAAATCTGCAGTACACGCGTAGTTGATGTTTAAGACTCGAGAGCGGTGTGTCGGGGTTTCCTTTTTAACTTTTTTGGTTACATCTAAATATAGAGATGACTCTTGTACACTACCATAAGTATGATCTTGTATACAACACTTTGCAAAACGATTTAGTTTGCTAAAGGCAAGCGATGGTTTGGTTTGTTAGCCTATGTTTAACGTACACTATAACAAATCCTACTATAGATACACCAATAAATACTTTTTTCCCCTTAAAATTGATCTAGTCGTTTTCGAGTACATATTCAAATATGGTTTTTCGCATGATTTAATTTATTAAAATACAGAGTGAAGTCGAAGCAATATAAAAAGTTAAATTGATTATTTTATTTTAAAGGTTTGATCACTTAGTGATTAAATCGACCCAAAAAAACAATTTAAAAAAATTATCCAAGAGTAACTAACTATATGACAGTTAATTAAGCGTAACTGAGGCGTATTAACTATCACAACAAATTTTGACCATTTCGTATAACATGGTTTTATCCGATGAGGGTTAAGCCAGACTGTTATTGAAAATTCCAACTTTATAGTTATTTGTTATTTTTTTTTCGACAAAGTAGTTATTTGATTTTTGAAAAAGATTAGCAGTAACTAGATAAGACGACTGTCCCATAGCAACCAACATACATGCTTTTCCAGTAGGAGTCAATGTCTCGCCAAATTAATATTGATGAAGCGTATACGAAGTCACGGAAACCTCGCGCGCATTATTACCACTCAGGAGGGTTCTGTACAATATATAAGGCATCTTTGTCTGATGCGACGGATAAATCACTCGACAGAAATCTGGTAACGTGACGGAATTTTCGTACGGAAGTGTTCCCGTAGGGATTTGTAATGACTCCTCTTGATAACCGGCGATTATAGACGATGACAGACGAGCACGATCAGAGCATCTGTTCGCCGATATCGCCGATAGTTGACAAGTAGTTTATGTGGACGCTTGCACGAAGATCGCGACGAATAACGAACAACGAACATCGAGTCACTTGCGAGAAAGAGATGACACGAGCTGCGTAAACATTTTAGTAAGGGTTGTGAAACTTAATAAACGTCTATCAATCACAATTCAATATTTATACTCGTTTTCCAATACCGAGATCTTGAAATCCCAACGCGTTCGACCGATTGAGTGCAAATTCAATAATTTAAGTAGTTTTTCACGATGGCTGGATTGTGGCTTGGAATCCGAACTGTACTTGTTTATTAGAATTTATTTACACTATCAACATTACGTTTAAACGATATTAAGGTCATGTTTCACCGCTTACAGTTAAAGTTTCTTTTAGGTTATCCTCAACTCTTTTGACATATCGATGCCTTACTACCTCAACCTCGTATCTTAATTTCATTAATGGCTACATTTCATTGGACAAAAAAATTGGTTATATTTTTTTTTTAGTAATTGTACAAAACTAGATATGATGTTATTTGATAGGTAACAACAAATTACTTATCAAAGTTATCCTTATATATTATATAAGGTTTGGTAAGATAAACAGGTCCCTACAGTTCTTAATTTGAATATAGGGACAAATAAAACTTAGTATTAATTTTGACATGGCGCAGAAAGGCGGATATTCCAAATTATTCGTCCTTTTACAAGAATCCCGCGCGAACTAAACCGCAGGCAAAACTAGTTTTTTTAATGAAATTGTCTTTAACGTTCTTTACAGCTATATTTAATGGAAAACCATATAAGAGTTCTCTGCACTCATTTACTTCAAAACTTATAAAAAAAGGATGCAGAATTGCATATCCAGTTTAAGATTAAATTATTCAGCCAACAGGTCTTGCTTCTTAATTTAAATAGATCTAGGGTTTATTACGTAGTCGCCAAGCAGATCGGAAAAAATCTTGTTAATAAAAAAAAAGATAATAAAAAATAAAAAAAAAGACACACAATAGCTGATAGTTCGATTTACTGTGATAGACGTCGCGGTAAATTCCTCTCTGCACTTGTTAAAAAAATTGTTACAATTTTAGCAAACTCAATCATTGGAGTACGCGTTTGATGAAATTACCTGGGTCCTAGACAATTTCATACCTCACGAGTCTCGATGAAGGCTCTCATATCCTGGCATATCACGCAATGCGAAAGCTTCACTTTTCACAGTTCGTTGGCTCGAAAACGTTCCGACTTTTTTTTTACCTCGGAGCTTCTTAAAATGATCCTAATGTCGTACGCATTAAAGCTCCGCTAAAACATGACTATACAGACTATGCTGTGCGTATAAAAATGCAGTCTTCGCCCTCAAAACGCCTCAGGCGAACCCCTCCGTTCCTCCCACGCTTACGTCATTGCGTAAAGTTTTTTTTTAATTCAGTTTACATAAGTAAGCGATTAGATACCGGTTTGGTAACGCTACATATAAGGTGTAGTTTTATGTGTCTGCCGTCTGGCATTTATTTTTTATCTGAATCACTCATGGTTCTAACTATACAGTCTAAATACTAGTAAATTTATAATTGATGAGCGGTACATATTTTGCCATAAACCACCATATCCACAGAATTCCTTCGCATCTGCGATTGTCTCAGAAATGTGACTACCTGTGACAAGGGGTGTCTAAAAATCATGAAATTAGTGTGACGTACTTTATGGATGGTCACTGCTAATTGCTAACTCTAAGCAAAATTCATTCCGTTATAAAGTAAACAGGAATTTGCGTATTCCTAGAATCGAATAGCTGGCCAATTGTTCCCAGTGCTTAGAGGTTTTTGCATAGATCTTGCGAGGCCGGTCACGTCTCTAACGGCCGGAGACGGGCCGCCGATTAGTATTGCTGAAGTTTGCCGGAAAGGGATCTTGTGAATCACATACATTGACGGTGTCGGCATCTAAATTAGGCTAGCAAATCTTGAATACCCACAACTTTGGCAGCCTGATCGTAGAAATACGCAAAAGTAGAAACGCTTTCAGATTTTTGGGACAAGTTCACAGCTTTCCGTCAATCTGCCATTTTGTCTTGTTTCATTAAACAGCCCTTTCCACAGTAGCCATGATTAGTATTTAGGATCGATAACAGTAAATCTTGTAACGTTGACGTTTATTTTTGTGGCAGTATCAACGTTCACTCCACAAAGTTTTTAAACAAGATGTTTTCTCTCAGCAGATGGAAGTTCTGTGTTCTACATTAATAACTTATTTCGAATTTCAAAGTTACATAAATCATTGAAGTAAGGATGTATGTTATCTTGTATCCTGTTCTCTGTTTGTACTTTCTATCATGTCTGTCATATCGGAGATAAGGTATGGCGAGGAAAGTGGAGTATATTGACTAGTACTTTACATTCGCCGACGCAGCTTTGTCCTTTTGTTTCTATTTGCTAATGGAAATGGGTCGCTGTCATTGGTGTATCTACCCATTTTTCAGGGGGGCCTGACTCCTGAGCCCCCTTTAACTTATCTGTCTGTGGCTTTGGCCAGTAAAATAAAAATATATTACAAATTGCATGACACCCGCTACACCGTTGCGCTAATATTCTTTTATCGCGTGAATAGTGTTTATTCTGAGGTGGGCACAACCCAATAAAAAAAACTATTATAATGAAACATTATGATGCATGACACAGATCTCTATCTATTATTTCATCAGTTACATAATCATTACCCACCATAACAGCAACTTATTGTTGCTCTAGTTATACGATTGTATGTTCAACCCGATTCGACCATACCACCGTAAAGTGAATTTCCTTCCCCGTTCCAGCGGCCAATTAATAAGTTTTCTCCAATGATAAGATATCGTTATCTATTGGATTCCGGAGCTCTCACAAGTCTGTGGGTGGACTGGTTGACGCGAGGTTGTCGACCGGAAACCCGCCTTAGATTACCGAATTATCACTACACCCTTTAATTTTCATATTATTTAAGGGACAAGCGAGCAGACGGGTAACCTGATGGAGAGCAATTGCCGTCGCCAATGGACACCCGTGACATCCGGAGAGTCGCAAGTGCATTGCCGGCCTTTATGAGGGAAAAGGGATAGGGGGATTGGGGAAGTTGTGCCACCGGTAAACTCAATCACCGAACAAAACACAGCACAACGCCGTTTCACGCCGGTTTTTCTTTCCCTAAAGTGTCCATTTACCCAAAAATACGGTAGATTTTTAAATGTTAGTTACCTGCTTCTTCCACTTATGTCTTCAAATTACACGCGAGCACGATTGTGTACAGGACATACACGGCTCGTTGTTGTCCGATCGTTGTCTATGATCGCTTGTGATCAACTCGTTGATTTCCGTACTACGACGATTGTGTGGATGTTTGCACGATGATCGCGTCGATTAACAATCAACAATCATTGCCAAGTGCCATCAAGTGTGATAATGTAGGGCAGGATGCTAAAATCACCTAAAATATTTGTTGCACGCAAGCAAAAATCAAAACTGTTCCAATTTTGAAAATGTAAAATATCTGAATTGGCTTCAGCATTTAAAGTTTTCTGCGCAAAAAATATAGCATTTTACAATAATTTACATAACATAATTAAAAATGAAACCCAAAATAAAATTAAAACATGAAGAAATACGGGACTTTCTCTGCAAACATTTCGATGAGGCACAATTGGCGTACCTGAGTCTGAAATATGATTATAGGGTCCTTTATCTCAGCCCTTGTGAGTTCTTTCAATCACTTTAATGAATGGGACTCCATCAGGGTCTGTCAGGGCCTTTATAAACCCCTATTTTGTAATTACGACCTAAAATTCCTCGGGAACCGGATATGGCTTATCGAAAAGACAGGCAACGATTGAATTAACAATACGAAATACGAATTCCTCCAGTCTTTAATTTTATTATAGTAATTTGTTTTTAATTAGCTCATTTATAAACGTTCCGTACCCAAAGAGTAAAAACGGGACGGGGATTACTAAGACTTCGGTGTTCGTCCGTCTGTCCCAAGAACGGCAATAGTTAGGCAGTTGAAATTTTCACAGAACATGTATTTTTGTTGTCGCAATAATGAAAAATATTAAAACCAAAATAAATTTAATAAATCTTCAAAGAGGGGCTTTCTCAACTCGCACTTCGCCGGTTTTTTTAATATCTAAGAACCAATTTATACCGTTTGGTCTATCTGTTTCTTTAAGCTTTTGCCTTTGCACTCTTTCTTTTAACTGGCATTTCATCAAAGAAGTATTTTTAAAAATGGCAGTTCCCACCTGAACCCTGCACGTTGGATAATAAATTTTTGGAAGAAAAGTTAGAAGAAGTGCGAGCTCACTAAGTACAAAATCATATGTAACCTTAATGATTTTGCGAAATCCTTTTTTCTTTTATGATGTTTAGGGGGCAAACGAGCAGACGGGTTACCTGATGGAAAGCAACTGCCGTCGCCCATGGACGTCCGTCCGTCCGACGGACGACGTTTTTGAGGGAATAGGGAATGTGAATAGGGATTGGGTGGGGGGATTAGGGAAGTTGGGCAACCGGTAAACTCACTCCTGTACACGGTTAGGCTGGTAATGATGGACGCGAAGATCCTATAGTTTATATTTAACCGATACACGTTATTAAATTAACCTCACCTTTATATGTCTTAACACCTACGTGGTAATTATCGACGGTTCTGGTGTCAAAGGTCAGCGCTCGTGGGTCGGGGGATGCGGTTCCGCAATACTGCAGCTCTACAATGACCTTGCGGCAATGTAAATATTATACACAGAAATAGTTTTTATCGATTCTCGACAGTAGCGTAACATGGCGGGGGGCAGGGGGGTGGGCGGAAACTCTTGGGCATGTCTAACTTTTTTAATATAACCCTTGATTTCCTTATCTTTAACTATACGAGTTCTATAATAATCGACACCAATACATATTTCTATCGTTAAAAAAGTATTAGATAGTAGTCAGATCCAAGGCAGTAGCAATCCTAATCCGTGCAGCGGATTTTGAATGCGGTGTTTGCATGAAATTAAAAGTACCGAAGCAGCGGTGCTCTTGGCACGTAGCGTTTCCAACCAGCAGGCTAGCACTAAACCTTAATATGTTTTTATGGATCGTTTGTATGCATTAGTTTAAGTCCAAGAACTAAGACTGGAGTCGAGGTCGCAAGTGACGCAGGCGTAGTAAGGGACTATTTATATTGTCACTAGTGATGTGCCGGATCGTTAAAAATGTAGATCTGCGGATACGGATCCGAATATTTCATGCCAAGATACGGATACAAATATGGATCTTCATTTTCTTACTAAATCAGCGTCAGCGCTTGATAAAGATGGCCTATTTAGTACCTTTTAATTATGTACTAAGGCAAAGTAACTTATGACCATAAATGTTTTCAACGCAAATATTTGATTTCAATAAATTAAATGTTATATTCAGAACCAGATTTCGACGCAGCTTTGCTATCTTAGTCTTTGTTAATCATAGAGATTAACCTTTTAACTAATTTTATGCCAAAAATCAAGTGGATTGGTTGCTTCACACACAATTTCCTCATTTATATATAGGGGATTAAGACACACCCTTAAGTATTATAACAAAGTTTTTTTTACATTTTGTAACCTGTATAACTAGTATTTCATCATATCGATTTAATTAACAATTTAATCAAGTAAAAAGATCCGTGGGAAAAGTGACGGATACGAATACGGATACGGATTATTATTTTTCTTCGGATATCCGCGGACACGGATATTCGGGACATCACTAATCGTTACTATATAGTAGTAAAAAATATCGATAAAAAAAATATTTTTTTCGTAGGACCGTAGGAGAATTTTAGGTATCTGCCATACCTAAAATTTTATTACTACTTATTATGATTTGCTATGATTAAATCTTCTCTTAACGTTTATCCATCGTTGTATTTGTTCTCTTTTACCTAGTTGAAATTTATTAACTAGTTGAAAATAAATGTTCATGTCCATAGAAGAAAAAGAATCTGTACCTTCTTTTATAAAAATTACAGTTTTAAAAAATTACTGTAAATTGCGTGTTAACATTTCTTATACATTTAATTAACTCCTGAAGATGAAGTTGAAGTTGAAATAAAACTGTGACACTATCGACAAACTACAAAGCCACGTCCCGTTTCTAGCAACACCCCAAACGCGGTACGTGACAATCTTGTAATGATACATATCCTGTGTTTTGGGGCACTTGTTACAAGTAATACGGATATTACTCATCTGTGTATAAATAGACCAAGTTAGGGTTAAACCCCCGTTTCCAAATTTGTCAACGTCTATTACTTACTCATTGACAGCAAGAGTAATTTAAGAAGCGGGAAAAAATATATGGACAGCTAAATTTGTCTCCTTAAAACGAAATTTTGAGAACATTAAAATTCCTGGATGACATCCAATTTCTCACTTTGCACGTTTCCTGTTTCTTTTTCGCGAGGGATTTTGGGTTACTTTGTGTGTTTGCTGGCCCATAACCTGTAGTAGAGTATATTTTTACGTAAATTTTTAAAATATCAATTTTAATGTTGATTTCGTTGTCTTTTTGTTAAAAGATTTCTTGGACTTGCTCTACATAGTTTTATTAATACTACTTAAAATGCAATAAGTATAGTAGTATTAGTTGCCATCAAAACATAATTTAATAGTATTTTGGTGCTCGGCATTGCGTTATTTACAAATTAATATCCAAAGCAAAATACAAGAAATCCAATAAAACACTCCTCTAGACATATATTGTTTCAGCTTCGACGAATAAAATCAATAACAGACAACGCAAAGCACACAAAAAACATAACATCCATTAAGACATTAATTAAAATAATTGAAATACCTTAAGATACCGCACGAATTGATTAAAAATCGCGATGATTAACCGAGGACCGCTCGCCGGACATGCTTTCTGCAGGTGGAGACTGGCTGCGACCGGTCGCTACAGGCTTTTGTCACGTTTTACTTCGATTGCATCTATAATATAGGTCTACTTTTTAAAAGGATTAAGTCGAAAATTGCAAAACTTAAACGATACCAAGTATCGAGACTCGATGGAGATTCTATATCTTGCGACATTTTTAAAGAATGACAACTGACATTTGTCGCTTTTAAATTCAGAACGACAGCACTTAGCAAACGTCACTAAGCAATTACCTATTAAGCCTTAGCGTTGGCTTTAGTTTCTATATTAGATTAGAAATATTTGCATATTTTATGATTTTCTATCCATATACAAGTATTTGTAGTTAGTGAGCGTACAATTTCAAATCTTGCATTCTATTTACTCCAGTTGTTTTATTTGCAGGTACGTTTTGGCGCTACTTGAACTACTTTTTTGTTAGTAAGTTGTGTAATTGCTAATCTCCTAAGCCTGCAGGTGGATTAGCATATATGGCTATATCATCTGGAGTGAGATATACTCTGTGGCGATAAGTGGGCCATTTACAAGGCGAGGATGTTCCGAGTCAATGCTCCCAGTATCGATTACACATGGAATATAAATGTGAGATCCTTGTCTGAGTGGACGTTTGATAAATCGTTTTTATGCGCATTTAAATAATTAATGGCGTTTTATTACTGTGCAAAATCTTGATTTCTTAACCTTGGGAACGCCGAATCTGCAGTCGGATGGATTTAATAAACGAGTAGGTATTACGTTTTAATTACTTATAAGAGAGAACATGAGAATTTTATCCGACAGTTAGTCTTAGGATACGACTAAGTATTTAAACCATATATATAAACCAGAGGAGTTATTATATAAAAACCAGAGGAGTTTTCTAATTGTCTTTATGATTTAACTTATTACAGAATCAATGCAATCACCATAATCTTTGAAATCTATTAAATATGATCGGAAGAAGTGCAGGGGACCTAAAAACGTCACTTTGATATATTGTTAAGATCAATTCATATTATCGTTTTTCTTGCAAATAAGTACTAATTTTTCAAAACTATAATCACACAATTATTTTAAAATGATTTTGAACTAATTGTGTGGATACAACTATTCGATTTTTCAACAAAATAATTTTGGGTTGATTCGTTTAGTGGAATTCAGATATCGTCTGCATTTTAAATGAAGATTAAATTGATATTGTAATGTCCGTAAGAGCTGTGTCCAAAGTAAGAAATGATACAAG
>JAOTAV010030952.1:0-20152 GCA_026546445.1 Cyclargus thomasi
TGGTCGACTGGTTGGTCGACTGGTTGGTCAACTGGTTTGTCGACTGGTTGGTCAAATTGTTGGTTGACTTGTTGGTCGACTGGTTGGTCGACTGGTTGGTAAACTGGTTGGTCGACTGGTTGGTGGACTGGTTTGTCGACTTGTTGGTCGACTGGTTGGTCGACTGGTTGGTAAACTGGTTGGTCGACTGGTTGGTCGACTGGTTGGTCGACAGGTTGGTCGACTTGTTGGTCGACTAGTTGGTCGACTGGTTGGTTAACTGGTTGGTCGACTGGTTGGTCGACAGGTTGGTCGATTTGTTGGTCAACTAGTTGGTCGACTGGTTGGTTAACTGGTTGGTCGACTGGTTGGTGGAGTGGTTGGTCGACTGGTTGGTCGACTGGTTGGTCAACTGGTTTGTCGACTGGTTGGTCAAATTGTTGGTTGACTTGTTGGTCAACTTGTTGGTCGACTGGTTGGTCAATTGGTTTGTTGACTGGTTGGTCAACTGTTTGGTCGACTGGTTGGTCGACTGGTTTGTCGACTGGTTGGTCGACTGGTTTGTCGACTGGTTGGTCGAGTGGTTGGTCAACTGGTTGGTCGACTGGTTGGTCGAGTGGTTGGTCGACTGGTTGGTCGACTGGTTGGTCAACTGGTTGGTCGACTGGTTGGTCGACTAGTTAGTGGACTGGTTGGTCGACTTTTTGGTCGACTGGTTGGTCGACTGGTTGGTAAACTGGTTGGTTGACTGGTTGGTCGACTGGTTAGTCGACAGGTTGGTCGACTTGTTGGTCGATTGCTCGGTTGACTGGTTGGTTGTCAGGTTTTCGGATTGGGTCGGCTAGTAGCTTACGACTGTTTTAACAGTCTTTTGACTATTTGGTCGACTAGTATGTAATGGTTGGTTGACTAATTTACCGACTTGTAGGTAATTAGTATGACTATTTAGTTATTATTTGAATAAATAAAATTCTCAAAATGTGAGCTTTGAAAAATGACGTATGGCTGACCTGGGATATCTATACCAATGCAGCACCACACAAAAATAGTTCGGCACAATTTTAGGTAGTTTTACCTAGAAGGTTCTGGATATTGGTAATTTTTATATATTTCGACGTGCTCCTTTTGAATGTTAACTTTGCCACCTCGTATTTCTGCCGCTCGCGCCGCCATATTCAAAAATCTCAACAACAAAAAAAGTTATTGTAAAGGCGTACCAGGTTTGAAGCCCTGGTACCCCTTTACAATAACCTTTTTAAAACCAAATGATCAAACATCAAAAATACAGTGAAAATATTATTTGTCCTAGATGATGCCCGCATTTCCGTTGCGCAAAAATTCGTTTATTGCGCAGGAACCGTATACTTATCAAAGATTAAAGTATCCTTTGTCCTTCTCCGGGATTTAATATATCCCCATACCAAATTTCAGCTAAATTGTTTCAGCGGTTTGGATGTGAAGAGGTAACAGACAGACAGATACACTTTCGCATTTATTTATTATGGACTAGCGACCCGCCTCGGCTTCGCACAGATGGACATTTATTTTTCAAAATCTCTGAAAAAAAAGTTGTTTTTTATGTCTGTTTTTATAGGTTTTTTATTCGTGTTACATTACTTTGTTAATTTTAAATTCGTAATAATCTTTTGAATGGATTGTCTGATTGTATTAAAATTAAAAGTAATTTATAGCTATTGAAATAATCTTGCTCAATATAAATAGTTTATTTGGATAAGGATTAAATATTTGACGATAATATAATCAATAAATATAGGCTAATCATTTTAATTACTTTTAATCTATGGAAAAGTGTTTATAATGGCTAATATATAAATGTTTGGTCTATACTATCGCAGACTTTTTTTAGGCATTATTGAGTTGTGAAAAGTTGTAGAAACTTTTCTATAGAAGTCAACCAATTATCTCTAATCACTTAGGCAGCGTTCGCGAGAAACGTTAACGTACGGCAGTTTTTTCGACGACTTACTCCATAATTTTCACTACCATAAAAAATCCTCTGTATTATCCGGAATAAAATATAGCCTATACGGATTCGGAAGAATCCCTCTAAGTAATGGTTAGTGAAATTTTGAAATCGATCCTATAGTTTTTGAGCATTACAAACATACAAAAATACAAAGTTTTTTCTTTATAATATTAGTATAGATAGTATAGATATGGAAGTATGGAAGTATAGATTGTATATATTATTTTCACCAAGATAATATCGTGTTTTGAAGATAAGCAAGGGAATTCCTACTTACAATTTGGTGTTTTTTTTACCTCCTTTGTATGTATAATATTCACTAATGTTGTGCGTACAAAGCTATATTTGCAACTGATTATGTAATAATAGCTTTTGATGAAAGTTAGGTGGTAGGGCGTAGGCACAGTTTTGAATGACACGCGACACGTGAGAAACATAAGACACGTAGAAAGTAGTTCGTAAATCAATCCTTTCATGCCCACTTAGGCATAAATTACCAACTGTGAGTTTGAACCCATTTAAAAAAAATTTGGAAAATTAGCCTTAAAATACATTGTTAGATCAGACAACGATGTTATATTTGTTACCACAATATTTTAATTTTTAACAAAAAATTAAAACCGACTTCCAAAGGAATAAACAAAAATAATAAAAAAGAAAGAATTCAGTGAGTTTTTTTTTCAAGAAGAAATTCAGAATTCGGTGAGGCATCAGCCTACTTCTGTACACAATCTTCAAAATTTTAAAGTCGGTACCAGCTAACATGTCATGATTTGTCTAAATTTAAATTTTTGGCCTTACTGAATTCTGAAACATTTCTTTCACAGTTTCTTTTTTATTATTTTTGTTTATTTCTTTGAAAGTCGGTTTTTATTTTTTGTTAAAAATAATAATAATTTCACTCTTTTTAGTTACCCAAAATTATAATGCCTATACCTACAGCGATCCACTAGGCATGATACATTTTTTTATGTTATTAAAGGGGCAAGGGAGTAGAGGGTTAACCTAAAGCAACTACCGTCGCCGTTACATTCGAAGAGTAGCATCTGCATTGCCGGTCGGTATTCCAATGAGTGTACAGCGAGGTACTCAGCCACAGTGTAAACACCGGCAGAACAACGTCCGTCGGTAATTGTACTAATAATTAAATTTTTCATTAAAAAGTAAAAAGGACTTTTGTTCGAACAAGACTCCAATTTCATATGGCAAGCAACGAACTACTTTTCAGCCAGTATGGAGCGCACGCGTTTGGGAGCGCACTTGGCCTGGTGTGATTGCAGTGATGATGATTATGAATAAATTTTTAATTGTAGTAGCATATGCTTTCAGTTCTTAAAACAATACCGAAAACCCGAAAGTCTTATCTGTAAGGAATCATGAGTTCTCTCAGTACCTTCGGAACCATGGTATACTTTGGTACCAAATCATACTTTTTGGTAACATATACCTGGAACACTTCTAGGGAAACCAAAATCACCATCTACTTCCATACAAATTTCGAGGAGTTCCCTCAATAACTCATGGTTCCAATCGTCAGGTCACCACTTTTGTAATGATGATGATTAAGAATATAATTTATGGTGTAGTAGCATATGCTTTCAGTTCTTAAAATAACGCCAAAAACCCCAAAATCGTATCTGTAAGGAATCACGAGTTCTCTCTGTACCTTCGGAACCATCGTATACCTTGGTACCAAATCTTACTTTTTGGTTACATATACTTAAGGCGCTCCTATAGAAACCAAAATCACTATATGTTTCCATACAAATTTTGAGGTGTTCCCTCGATTACTCAAGGAACCCATCATCAGGTCACTACTTTTGTGATGACGATGATTATGAATATAATTTATATTGTATCATTAGTATTATATGCTTCCAGTTCTTAAAACAACGCCGAAAACCCCAAAGTCATATATGTAAGGAATCCGAGTTCTCTCAGTACCATATACCTGGTAACATATACCTGGGACGCTTCTAAGGAAACCAAAATCACAATATGTTTCCTTACAAATTTCGAAGAGTTCTTTCGATTAATCATGGATTTCATCATCAGGTCACCACATTTCGGAAAATAGGACCAAATTGGAATAACACCCTATACAACAAAGAAAAAAATTTGAGAATCGGTTCACTAGCGGCGAAGTAATCGTTGAACATACAAAAAAATATATACACAGCTGAACATATAACCTCCTAGTTTTAGAAGTCGGTTAAAAAGAAAATCATTCTTAAAAACTATGCTAAAAAGATCAAATAATTACTATTCTTTATCTGTAAGTTTCAAGTATTTCTCTACTCAATATTACAACACTTAATATGCAACATAATTCAACCTTATTTCAGAACCGGAACCGGATTTCAGAGAGTTTTCTGTGGAGTTCAACATTAAAAAACCAAATTTACCATTGAATTTGAACAATTTACCCGACAAGTTCTACTCTGTGAGTCTCACAAATGACCCTGATGGAAGGTGGACATACGAAGCGAATGACTTAGCACTGGCGAGTGGTGACGTCATGGAATACACTTTTAAGTACATGAACGGCAGCTTGCATATGAATTCTGATTACGTCTATAAGTTCGTCGTGGAAGGTAAGAAACAAGCTGTATTAGAAATGGTTTTACTGTTACTCAGGCTACTCAGGTGTAAGCGCCATGTTTTATTTTAAGCTCGGTTTCCTTCGCTGAGATCTGCTGCATCATCATAATTATTAATATGTCACAGAGTACTGAGTGGGCTTTTTTTAACATTCGACCGTGAACGCGTTACGCGTTTGCTAAGATTTCATATGGGATTTGTACAGCGCCACTTAGCGATGCTCTCGGTCACACGTACTAATTCCATGTCCAACGCGTTTCGTGTCCACCAAGTCTTAGTGAACACGAAACGCGTTCACGGTCGAATGTGAAAAAAAACTTGCAGTCCGAATGCATTTTCCGTTGACGCTGCAGATGGCGAAGGATCAAATTTGCCCAGCAGATGGAGTTCCAGGTGTTCCAGGGGGCTTAGCCAAAACCTAAACGTTTTCGCTTCTTTCTAGAATCCCAGACAAAATGTATGTAAATATCATAAGGCGCAATGAACGTTTATGTCAATTCCATACATTTTTGTTGGTGATTCTATAGTGAAGTGAAAACGTTCAGGTGTTGGCTAACCCCCCTGAGGTCATCACGAAATTTCAGTAACTACAAGTGCCAGGAGTTTCAAATTTTGCAAGCGGGTTCCTTTTAGGACGTAGGTGCTCACAAACACGTTTCAGAAATTTAACCCCTAAAAGGTGTTTTGGGGGTTAAAAGTTTGTATGAAACTTTTTCACGACATTTAAACATTTTACCGGGCAATATATTGTGCTGATATAAAACAATAATTATTTTTCAATATTTTTGTCCTAGATTTAGTCGACGCGAGTACGAAGATACAGCTACCAGCGTGCAGATACACCCCAACTGTAGTCCGCGGCAAGAAGGTGTGTGGGGGACAGGTCATCTTCGAAGACACCTTCGACACCTTACGAGAAGATTTATGGAAGCTGGAACAGTACATCTCTGATGATGTAAGGGTTTTGAGGAGTTTTTTTACCATCGCCCATAAACTGCTTTGGAAGGAGCAAATCATAGTATTACCTAGTAGACTCTTTGGTGAACAAAGCAGATTGCTGTGGGCTAATAGAACCAGAGGAATACCACGGCCATAGAAAACACAAATGCGCAAGCGTATAAGCAGAGTTTCGTCGAGATTGAGCAAGTCCACCTTACTTTTGAAGCCCAAGAGGGGAATTTTGAATTTACTCGAGCGCGTCAGATTAAGGTTATGTAGGTTTTCTACATGTCACTGGTTATCATGGTATAAAAAACAGGTTTCTAATTTAGCGGGTTAGAAAAAAGTTATTTCTAAGAATTAAAATGCTGTCGGATTTGTCAGATTTAGGTAGAGGGTGTGGGTGAAAGTTTAATATAAAGCACTGATGATTTAAATGTGAGGTAAGCCTGTAATAAAATACAAAAATGAAGCCTCATATTTTCGTAACCAAGTCTCCTAGATATTTTATGTCACATTCAACTAAATGCTTGGCCTTGACTTCTAAAGTCATGCAAGTCTTATAAAATGTATAATTAAAAAAATCAAAGTATTTTCTTTTTTTATAACCTTAAAATCGCTGTAGCGTCTCATCCAAAATAAGAAATACCCTTATTGTTTTTTTCCCCATATCACATTTACACAATCTACAAAACGTACTAGGTCTCCACGGCCCTCGAGTTACTCCAAAAATGGCACTCTCACCTTCCCAACTACAAAGTATATTTAAGCTCACTATAAATCTTATCTTCAAGAGCCAAACCTTTTTTGCATCCCACTGTTAAACATTTTTTTAGACTCAAAGGATTTGACTTTGAGACTGATGTCCTCAATAAAAGTATCTTTCCAGGATTTTGGTTTTGTGTCGTACCAACATCCACCAAACGCTCCCACTATATCAGTGACAGACGGAATACTCAAGATCGAGCCGAAGTTGCAACAAACTCTACCGACGTTCAACAGTTCGTCTATCACATCAGGGACTCTAGATCTTACCGATGGGTAAGTTAGATTGATTGATTAGATTGTAAGTTGATTTTTTTTTTTTTTATGTTATTTTTATTGAGATAACAACAACTTTATATTAACTATTTAAAAAACAACGTAATAATAACTAAAAAGGTCAATCAAAGTTATCTACTTACTTATTCTTAAATGCAGCTTAAACCAACCCAACTACACAATAAAATATATTATATCAGCTTAACTATATTACTAGTACAATAAGCCTTAACTTCTAAGATATATAATAACAATTTAACATCTGAAAGAAGGTAGAGGAAAATAAATTCTAAGAATGTTGCGTTGAGGTAAGATATAACTAAGTTTAATTTAAAATAATTATACTGAAAAATAATCATTCCAAGTTCTTAGTAGTTAAACTAACTAAAAGCTTTTAATAAAAACCGATTTTTATAAAATTGAGCTTATAGCTAACTGGTATCCTGGAATAATACATATTTTTTTAAGTAGTAATTATTCTTAGTGTTTATTTCCAGACGATTCCAGACGCCTTAGATTTATAAAGTAGAGGATATCAACTAGAATAGACAGACATTCAACATTCGGTTCAGAAAATAGATTTTGGACGATAAACGATAGGCTTCGCGTACCTATATACTGCTGACAATGATGTGATCACCTTTACTCAGTATTATGTTGGCTGTTGCCCGGGAAAAATAAGTCGTGGGTTCGTTACCTTTACGGTGACATTACAACATTAGCGATCTGTAAAAAAATTTAATAAAACTTGACTTTATGAACAAGGCCGTGGATTTCTTTTTTCATTGGCATTCGACTGGTAGCTTTAAGAAGAGAATTGCTTTTCATCAACAGAAATCAGTTTCCATGATGTCTTGATGTCATATAAAAATTATTTTAGCTGCACAGCATTATATTCCAAGTGTATAAGGGAGCCTTCCGACTTCGAAATCCTACCTCCAGTAGCCAGTGGTAGGATGACAGCGAAACTCGCATTCACGTACGGAGTCGTTGAAATAAGAGCCAAGCTGCCACAGGGGGATTGGTTGTACCCAGGTATACCCAGGTATTTTGACAGTACCAGTAACCACTAGTTTATACTACAGTGGCGCAGTCGTACCGTCTTGCCACTTAGCAAATTGGGGTCCTACCACTAAAAATGTACGTAGAATTAATGTACAATGTACTAATGGGGCCCATTGGTGTTTTGTCGGCTCTACCATCCTATTGTTAAACATCATACATTCCTTATACTTCAGTGTAGATTTCATAATTTGCGATTTTGAATTCAACGTTGCAGTGTGGCAGGGTGGCCGAAATGTAGCCCCCGTATTAAAAAGATCCCAACCAAGCAGCTTACTTTACTGGGAATGCGGCAAGCATTTCCCCGTGCAAAAAAAACAAAAGGTTTTGAATGGAATAGGATGTAAGC
Source organism: Cyclargus thomasi (assembly GCA_026546445.1). Classification (NCBI taxonomy): domain Eukaryota; kingdom Metazoa; phylum Arthropoda; class Insecta; order Lepidoptera; family Lycaenidae; genus Cyclargus; species Cyclargus thomasi. The sequence goes on from JAOTAV010030952.1 coordinate 7,959, forward strand.
GAGAAGATTGCATTAGTACCACCTAATTGGGAAGCAAATGCCATGTCACAAGTTGTAACATGAGAAGCGTTTTGAGTGCATTGTCGGCCTTTTATTGTAGGTATTAATAATAAGGTGTAGGAAATTGGACCTGCAGTAAAATTTCATTGGACGCTATTATATATATCACGGTTCCTTTTATATAACTTCCAGATATTCTTCTTCAGTCAGTTTACGAGAAGTACGGGGTGTTGAACTACGCGTCTGGTGTGGTTAGGATCGCCGGTGCGTTGGGCAACTTGGATTTGCTGAGAGGCATAACGAAAATGGACAATACGGTAAGTCAGCTCCCACCGCCACAGCATGGATTTGAACCTCTGAGATAATAAATTAGAGAGTTAGGGCCTGTTTCACCTTTTCTGTCTACAACTTTTTTGACAGATAATGTATGAAGAATATATGCCACGGAATAGATTTGAACTTCTCTCAGATAATAAAAGAGAGATTAAGGGTCTGTTTCACCACTTCCTGATGAATGTCGGATAGAATGCTTAATCTGTCAGATAAGCTGTGGACAGCTTTAACGTCCGTCAAACATTCGGAAGTGAATTATATTAAAATTTTAAAAAAACACCATGTATCTGCTAGATACATTAATAAACGGCACGGCACCTTCATGAGCGAATCCTCTTCACACTTTTTTATTTTACAGCGTTTGTACGGCGGGCCCATGCTGCATATTGCGTGTCGTAAATTTCTATTGTATGCGAAGTATGGATCGGAACCCTGGGGAAACGACTTCCATGTGTACACGATGCGGTGGGCACCAGGTGATTATTATTTATTTCTTTATTTATTTATGTATTCATTTATTTATTTATTTACTTATTTATTTATTTATGTATTTATTTATTTATTTACTTATTTATTTATTTATGTATTTATTTATTTATTTGTTTATTTATTTATTATGAAAACCGACAGCTTAAAGACTAAAATTTTACAAAGAGCGTTTTGCAAATAATAAAGCCAATAACAGGTTTCTTATCTCTATAATCTCACAAAACTAAAGCAACGTACTCGAATGCAAAAAGTCCAAAAAGAATAATTTCTTCGAGGAAATAAAATTTTATCATGAAATTAAAGATCGACATAAAATAAGATAAGGTAACTCTAATTACAATACATTAAAAAGGAATTAAGGTTTTATAAAATTGCTGCTTAAAACATAAGCTATTCACAAGCAGCAATACAAATGCAGTAGACTTCATTTTAGGCATAGCTTTAGAGTTATGAAATAAGTCGGTGCAACTAAAGTGTTTATTATATGTATGAGTAATTCGTGTTAGAACTGAATTTTGTGCTTATATATTATTTTTATACTTAATATTTTATACATCACATTGCACGATGGCTCTCGCCGACGCTCAAAAGTTCTCTCCTTGTTTCATATTCTCCCTCACACTCTCACTTTCTATCGTAACTTAACTCTCCAACTTGCATCGACTGTTGCCGACTCTCACTTGATGTCATCCGCACTCGTCTACTCTCGTCCACTCTTAGAAGAAAAACTACAATAAGTGACACCAGGCGAGAGAGAAGACGATAGATCGTCACCTGCTCTCGCCAGCTCCCATCCACTGTCAATAGAGAGACGAGAACAAGTGACACCAGATGAAAGCAGAATCCCTGAGTTAAAGCAGATAAATCAAGCTCAATCGTCACATGGTGTGATTTCCTCTCACCATCACGTACGACTTACCTATACTCGCCATCTCTCTTTTGGATTAAAGACTTTTTTATGCTACCGTGGGGTTTTATTAATTATCCGGCAACGCCACGAGTAAATGTCAATGTAACATAATATACCAAGGTTAATATATTTTGTTTTAGATAACATAGAGTTGTACGTAGACGGTATATTGTGGAACAGACAATCGCCCGGGACCTTCGGCTTCAAGGAGCTGTTCCCAAAACACTGCCAGCTGCCACCAAGCATGTCTGCTACCGGAGCTAGATTAGCACCATTTGATGAACTGGTAAGCGTTTAGGAATTCTAACGCTGCGTGAGCACGTCTTGTCACGTTTTTACGTCTACACTCCAGAGCTACTGGCCTATTCAAGTTTGGAACGCTTGTAAGGCTAAAAAATCTTATGGTGATAAATCACAACATACTAAGCATGGTAATCATCGCTTGGCACTTCTTAGCCCTGAACGTGATGTGCATTTTTTTTTAATTTACGCCTCAAAGGGTGACAATGGAACCACATTACTGATGTCTGATTACTGATGTCTGTCCGTCTTTCTGTCTCCAGGCATTAATAGCTAATGATCAAAATAGTTTGGCACCGAATTTTTATAGAAATTCTTTATTCAGAGTTTGTGCCAACTTACGACGAAAGGAGTATTATAAGGATTGGGAATTGACAATGATGTATCTTTTTCGTCACCTGGTAAGGACTTACGCAAGGCTGCCTGTCACTTTCCCTATGTTCTGTTAATAGCTCAGACTAACGCATATGCACATTTCAAGCTTACAGCAACAAGTTTTTTTTTTTTCACATTTTTCATAATTTTCAAATACATGTTGCTCGATGATGTGTAGGGCTAAGAAGTGGCAGGCGATAATTACCATGGTTATATTACTATGTTGTGATTTATCACCATAAGAATTTTTAGCCTTGCAGCCGTTCTATACACAAATCGGTTAGTAGCTTTCCAGCTATGACGCGAAGAAGGCCCTTTAGTGTCACATTGAGTTTTGTTATAATACATGCTTTATTTTTATAATATTTGGGGGGCTAGCGAGTAGATGGATTACCTGATGGAAAGCAACTGCCGGCACCCATGGACACTCGTGACATCCAGAGAGTCGCAAGTGCGTTGCCGGCCTTTTATGAGGGAATAGGGATAGGGGATTAGGAAAGTTCGGCCACCGGTAAACTCACTCACTGAACGAAACACAGCACAATGCCGTTTCACTACAGTTTTCTGTGAGGTCGTGATATCACTCCAGTAGAGTCGTGTCAAAGCGTGGCTCTCCCACGGCAATGAGCATCCGTAATATTTACTTGACTTCGAAAAAATATCTAATTGGTACTAGCCTTCGGGTTTGAACTTGCACCCTATCGAGTGCGAACCAAAGGTCTTACCCACTAGGCCACGGATACTCTCACATTCACTCAGGGCCGTTAAGACCGCGTCAGAATTCATCCTGAGTACGACCGCTTATCTATATTTCATACACCCTATAAAATTTCAGTTTACTATCACCCTGGGAGTAGCCGCTGGTGGAAACTTGGAATTTGACGACAATCTCTCCAACGGCAACGAGGAAAAACCTTGGAGGAACTCGGAGAGGAAGGCCAGCCTGTACTTCTGGCAGGACGTGCTGAGCTGGTGGCCAAGATGGACCCAGCCATCCATGATGGTTGATTATGTCAAAATCTACGCCTTGTAGCACGCTAACATTTAAAAAAAACTTTATAATCGGCCAAAAAATAAAACAAAGAAAATGAAAAATTTCGAAACGGCGGCCTTACTGCTGGAAGCAATTTTATTTCGAAATAATGTACTTTTTGAAAGTTAAAATTGTAGAACAGTAATAAACGTTTGTTTTACACATTTTTGCGGTTTAAATTATAAAATAAAAAAGATAACCTTGATAAGATTGAATCTACGCTATTAATATTATGAAGCTGAAGAGTTTGTTTGAAAACACTAATCTGAAGGAACTACTCCCCGGAATTGAAAAATTATTTTTGTGTTGGTTAGTCCATTTATCAAGTAAGGCTATGGAGTATAGGCTATAAAACATCACGCTACGACCAATAGGAGCCGAGCAGTAATCAAAAAATGTTGTAGAAACGGGATCATTTATAAAGTTTTACGCTGACGTAGTCGGGGGCAACAGCTAGTAATTAACACATTACAAAATACGATACGTAAACTCCTATATTGCATTTCGAGTACCATCGCCAATATTTTTAAGAAATTTCGGATCTGTAGAAATCGAGTAAGATTGTCCACCAACACCGTCAACCGGGAACGAGAATATTGCTGCCGGTTAAAATTCAACTTTATGACATAGACTACAGGTTTCATTTTCCTCTACGCCTTTAATGACGGCAACGACATTGACGATAGAGCAATGTCGCTAAAAAATGAAACTTATAGCCTAGACCATAAAGTTGCATTTTATAGGACCGAAATAATCTCGTTCTCGATTTGCGGTTTTGGTGGACAAACGGCGTAACTAACCAACTGTTTACAGTTATTTATTTGTAGACCAATAAAATAGTATATAAAAGTACTAAAAACATTTCCTTGAGGTATCCAATTCACTGGACACACATAACCGACTGTAGATACAACATGTACAATCATTTTACATGAATTTAAGCATATTTACCCACTTATTCATAAAAACATTTAAGCAATGTTTAAATAATCAAGGTTCGCTTTCCCTTTCTGTCGTGAGACGTTTACAATGTTCTAAAAAGGGACAGTGAGCAAACCTTGATTACCTAAACACAGTTTGAATATTTTTATGAATAAGGGGGTTAGTGTATAACTACCAGTGGCGTAACTACAGGGTGACAAGCCGGCAAAATGCCACGGTCCCCCAGTCGGAAGGGGCCCCCGATCTGACCCCCTAGACAAGTGGCAAGCGATTATTTTTTACAATAATCGCTGGACGTGTTTTTGTATTTGATTGACATAGTGGAACGAAAACGAATTTGTCACGGGCCTCGAACGGTATAGTTACTCCACTGATAACTACCTATCACTGATCAATTAATCCATGGCTACTGAGCTAAAACTTATGAGTAGTAGCATAAACCAACTGTTTCTTTATGGTTTTAAGTTGACTTTTCGAAAGAGCTTTCTTCACGAGCACTATCAAAGGTCTATCCAATAAATTCATGTGACTTTATAAATGTGAATCACAAAAATACTGATTAAAAATGCTTAATCGATGTCAAAGGCAATCAAAGTATGACATCACACGTGTTATTTGAATTATTATCATAAAACTTGTTTTGCAAGGTTTTGCAAGGATGTCTCGTTCGCATGCCTAGTACATATTATTCGCTGGATAGCATTGTTTTACATATCGGTGGTAGATAGATTAGTTAAATTCCACCTATAAATAATGAAATTTGGTTAAAAACTGTTTTTTGCCGTAGGAGAGCATGGCTATGCTTCGGCACGAATGGGCCGGCTCGACCGGAGTAATACCACGGCCTCACAGAAAACTGGCGTGAAACGGCGTTGTGCAGTGTTTCGTTCAGTGAGCTTAGCGGTGGCCCAACCTCCCTAATCTCTTATTCCTATTCCCATTCACTATTCCCTTATACAGGCCGGCAACGCACTTGCGACTCTTCGGATGTCGTGAGTGTCCATGGGCGACGCCAGTTGCTTTCCATTAGATAACTCGTCTGCTCGTTTGCCCCCTAAATATCATTAAAAAAAAAACAGAACAAATCTGCCGCCCTCAAGCTAAAATGCCGCTATGTACAAAAAGTACTTTTTGAGTTATGAGCAAAAACCGCACCAATTTTCCTATGTGCTTGGTGCTTCATAGCGCCAATATTAATTTTAATAACTCGATGACTGTAAAAGCTACAGAAATTTTGCTAATACACGTCGATAGAACTTCTATTTCGAATGATGATGGCATCAAAATGTCAAAAACCAGACCAGATGTTGGTTAACGGCATTTAAGCTTGAGGACGGCAGAAATGTACAAGCCACAAAAAGCATCGAATAAGATTAATTAGAGTGTTAACCACTTTACACAAAACAACAAACGTTATCATTTTGCAATACTGTTTATAACGAGTATGGCTTTCAATAAAACCGGTCTAGTTTTAGTTATTTTCTGTCTGTGTCGTGTTGGTGGTGATTCTGAAGAATGGCCGGTTATTATTCAAGCCTTAAAGCCCACCGGAATCCGGATATTATTCCCAGGTATGATATATAAATCAAATCAATTATTTTGCATATTGTATATGTGGGTGTTACATTGTATTTAGTAAAAAATAGACGTAACCTGTTGATTGTTGCATTCTCAAGGGGTCGCTTGATAGTTGAGACCTGATAAAAATATTACATAAGACTTAATCAAGAGATAATAAATATCTTATATACATATTACAATAATTATTCTTCCTCTATATACTTATAATAATTATATAATAAAACAGTAAAATTGGTGTGTCTGTTTTTAATATACAAATATACAAAATAATTAATGTGAGGGTGCTAAGAAACAGTAATGGAATACACATATCGACAAAAAAAAGTTTTGTTTGTCTGTTTATCTGTTTGTCTATTAGTACGCGCTAATCTCAGGAACTCCTGGACGGATTTGATAAATCCTTTTTTGTTTATACCTTTTTATCCCGGGAAAATGTACGCTTTTCGCGTGATATACAAATTTTTGTGCAAAAAGTTGCGGGCACCAACTACTAGTCATTATATAAAATCCTTTGTCCTGAACTATTTTGGAATCAACGTACAGCCTAAAACTCTGATCGTGGAAACATGAAATTTGGGGTTATTGTTCTCCGTATGACGAGGGTGACTAACAAGAAGGGTTTTTTTTTAAATTCGTCTCCTGTTCGGTTAAGAGGGGAGTTCAAGTGTAAAGGGAGAACGCGATTCCGCGTGATATAATCAGATCCAAAATGGTATGGAGATACTTTGAGTCCTGAAGAAGGACATAGGATACTTTTTATGTCGGAAAAATGTACGGTTCAATAAACGAATTTTGTCGCAACGGAGTATCGGGAATAATCTAATTCATTATAAAATTATAAATACTTCGCACAAAACGCATTTATTATCCCGGAAAAATGTACGTTTAATGCGATAAAAATAAAGTTGGTGGTGTCATCGAGTATTCCAATAATGGAAATTCACCTAGTAAGGTTATCACTTATCGTTAAATTTACGAAAAATACAAAATATGAATTATTATACTGTACAGCATCAAACATAACGTACATTTTACTAACAAACATAACATACACTTTGTCAAAAAATATATAAAAGGAGCCACGAAAAAAATTTGAAAATCGGTTCACAAACGGCGGAGCTATGGTTGAACATATATAAAAAAAATATATATTCACAGCCGAACATATAACCTTCTCGTTTTTGGAAGTCGGTTAAAAATATATAAAAAGAGCCACGAACATACTTGTCACCTGATAAAGCAACTATTATTGCATTTTATGAATAGGGGAGTTAGTTGGTCGTCAGGTAAACTACAAATTGACTACAAGCCGGTTCTCTGTGAGTTGGTATTGCTTCGGTTGAACCGGCCCACTCGTGCCGATGACTCCCTCGCTGCAATAATTAAAATACAACTAATAAAAATAGAAAATAAGAATTCCTTTTCAGGGATTATAGTGTTACTTATATTGTATAAAAGACATCGTTCAACTTAATCGATTTTTAAGATTTTTGACACTCCGAATGTGTGGTCAAGGCCGTTGGCGCGTGTATTCCCCTTAACTGTACTTTTCAGACATTCCCGGAGCCAACGTTTACGTGTTCCAAGGTAATATCAACCGCTACATCAACGACTACGCGTACGGCGCCGGCGACATTAGCGCCAATGTAGTCGCGACTGACGGAAGGATTTACGAAGACCTTGAGGTTGCGCTGAAGCCGGGGGACGTGGTGTATTATTACTATTACCACATCAAGGACCTAGATGGTGTCTTCCATAAGGTGGAGGACCAGAGTTTTACCGTTAAAGGTTTGAAGTATTTTAGATATTCTTATAGATATTATTATGTTTTTCCAGAGTATGTATGCATGCATGTATCTAATTATGTATATTTGTATGTATGTATGTATATTTGATTGTTTGGCACGCTCTGCAGTCTAAACTGCTTAATATATTTTAACGTAAGTATGAGTTTAAATTCGTCTTGATAGCGCAAGTGAAACTGGGTACATTAAAAAATAAAAAATCAAAATGGCGGATTTTAAAGTCAAAATTGTTGGTCGAGTAGAGTATAGGCATAACTTGATGTTTAAATTACAACGGTTCCTGCAGTGGGGTTTTCTGTTTTTTGGTTATTTTTATGTAGATTCCTGTTCCCCTTAGAATATATACCTACTTCTATACTACCTCTAATATTAATAACCTCCTCGTTTTTGGAAGTCGGTTAAAAAGTAGCTTTTGCCTGCGAACTGGGGCTTCGCTCACGTGGAACTCGTAAATTGGTAAAAATACATTAAAAAACAAAAGGCTATGTTCTTTCGAAATCAAAAGTAATCTATGGGCGGCCCGCCCCGGACGGCACTTTTTAGGGGGCGGCAAAATTTCACAGAAAATAATCCCAAAATATTCTAAATATTTGGTCATTACATATTTCAAACAAACAAAAAGTTTGAAGCTATTAAAAAGCACAGAATATTCTGCAATAATTATTCGCGCTATTATATTTCTACAGTTCTGCAATGACAGAAAGAAAATCTGAAGAAAAAAATTGCGCGAACAATAACAGAGTGAATCAAAGTCGCTATTAATGTTTGTTAAAAATTGTATAATTAAATAGAAAAACTAATAAGGGGACGGCAAATTCTCATACGGGTCGGCAAAATTGTCCACCGCCCCGGGCGGCCGATACCCACGCCACTGCGGAAGACATGTAATATTTTTTAAAAACAACGCAAAACTTCCAGAACTAGTCGACTTCGAAACGGACATTGAACTGATGACGGTAACATGCGACTCACCAACGCAAGCGCCTGACGCCAAGGTCTGCAGTAATCGCATCATCTTCGAGGACAATTTCGACCAGATATGGCAGGACGCGTGGACCTTGGAGCAGTATATACCGGGTGAACCTGTAAGCACTAGGAGTTCTAGTCTAGGACACAGCATAAATTGATCAACACCCTGACTTATTCAGTTCAGTAGTTCCGGAGATTAGCGCGTACTAACAGAAAAACAGACAGACAACTTTTTTGTCGATTTGTGTTCTATTACTATTTATAAGCCCAATACATTGATTAGTTTGTGAGAATATTAATTATACAGACACGCCAATTTTACTGTTTTATTATATGTATACGAGTAGATAACAACGATAGTGATAACCTTACTAGGTTAAGTTAACAAAAAACATATTAGCTCTCACAAGACTTTCATTGGTTTCATTTGTTGGAATACTTGACACCCACAACTTCATTTTTATAGCATTAAACAGTCATTTTTCTGGGATAATAAATGCGTTTTGAGCGAAATAATTATAATTTTATAAAGAACTATTTACTCGTTTATCGCGCGGGTACCGTACAATTTCTGGGATAAAAAGTATCCTATGTCCTTCCTCGGGACTCAAAGTGTGACCATAGCAAATTTTGGATCACGGAATCGCGTTCTCTTTTTATACTTAATCCCCCGTTCAATTCCTTAGGAGACGAATTTCGAAAAATCCGTTCTGATTAATCAATGTCTATTACGTATATTCTACGATCATTGGTAAGGCTGTACGTTGTTTCTAAATGCATATATTTACCTATAACTAGAGGGAGGCCTGTGGTCGAATTTCGACCATAAATATTCAAAGCCATCGTGTATAGGAGCTATAAAAAATATATATCATCTATTCTCAATTCGATCATAGACTTTTTGGAATAAATGTCTCGTTTCCAGGTCGTTAAATTTTATTTTAAAAAATCACGGACTTCAACCATAAACAAAAGAGTATTTCGTGTATGATTATCGTGTAATGTTAAAATACTATAGTGTGCGTTATGTAGGGTAAGTAGCGCTAAAAATATGCAAGATAAAAGCATATTTTAAAATAATATTGTTAATCCACGCTCCTCCTCCATATAAACTGTAACTGGGAGAAATTTCGTACTTTTACATCTACGTGTCTTTCGTCAAAAGAGGTACAAAGATTTCCGCTCGCGTATTAATATACATCATAGACCAATTATTTTGGTAAATTAAATCATAAAAAAGCTACAGATTAAATTAAAAATTAAATACTCAAAATTGTTACAAGCATCCCACACTTTACATGACAACTTCTCATAGACATTTCTCAAGGACATTCAACTGTAGACCTTGCTTTTCAGGATTACACTTTTGTGTCCTACCAACACGACCGAAGTGTCCGCACCATCACAAATTTCAACCACATGTTGAAAATCAACCCACAGCTGCTGAGTGTGATACCAGCGTACAACTCTGTGGACAGCGTCTATACAGCGTTGCTCAACCTGACTGACGGGTTAGAAAAAAAAATACTTTGTCTTGATATTTTTTTTTCATTGAAATTAGGAAAAAGCCAGCAGGTACACCTCATGGAAAGTAACTGCTATCGCCTACACTTATAACAGCAGAGTCGTTGCAATTACGTTGTTGACCTTTTTAATGAAGAAGGAGGAGTTTTGGCGGGGATTTTAGAGAATGACGTTCTGTGTTTTGTATTTTTTTGTTAAATTTGTGTTATTTCGGTGTTTAATGTGCGATAATGGTAGAATATCGAATATTAAACATTCGTTGTCATGTGACACAACTTCAAGAAATGTGCTATTTTGTTTTCCCCTCCAAAACTCCATCCGAAGTTTTAGTAAGGCTTCTACCGCTTTATTAAACCGACTGACTTGACTCTGACTATATTGACGTTTTATCTTTATTCTGAGTAGACTTTAGACTTGACGAAATGTATGTAACGTTGCTAAAAACTATTGTAACAGGAACAGGAAAATGGAATGAGGTATGCGGAGTGTTGTAAGTCGGCTGTTTTATGTCAGTTTTATGTGACGCAGTGGTGTTTCTACAGTCGAGCCGGCCCATTAGTGCATACGCATAGGCTCTCCCATGGCAAATGCTGTCCAGTTCAAGACCGCTTTAGATCGAATGCAAAATATGAAGATTTAAAACGTTATAAACGGGCAGCCATGCCCTGCCCTAAAACCAATTTGTGCCATCTTGTTCGTTAATTTAAAAAAATTAAACCTTAATTTTGGGGTATTCGGCACGTTATCTTATATACTGTACTGTACTCGAGATTAGGTACCTTAAGTATCATATTATTCCATTTACAGATGCACCTCCGACTTGAAAGCTGAATGCGAACAGCAACCGTTCGGTGCCAGCATTCTACCGCCGTTGGTCAGCGGTAGAATTACAAGCAAGTTCGCGTTCAAATACGGAACCGTCAAGATTAGAGCCAAACTGCCTAAGGGAGATTGGCTGTATCCAGGTTAGGCGGTTTTAAGTTCAGAAGACATAACTCATGTGTCATCTAAGTTCTTAGACCCTATAGACTCTCTAAAAAAGTCACCATACTCTCTGGTATAGAGTAATGTGACTTTTAAAAGTTTACAAAATCTTTTAGAACAGGTAAAACTAAAGGCCGCTACGGAGACACTTAGCGTTAAGGAATGATTGGTGAAAGCAGACATTGGAGCTATGGCGAAGAATTCAGATTCAGAGCAAACATGTCAGACGTAAAAATATGTCTTGAGAATGTCTTCTCATATGATAAAATTGAACATACTTCTTTCAGATCTACTTCTTCAGTCAATAAACGCTAAGCACGGCGGGAGCTATTTTGACAGTGGTGTGGTGAGGATAGCTGGGGCGCGGGGAAACTCGGAGCTGAAGGGGGGAGGGGTGGAATACGGAAATAAGGTAATTTTACTCTATGAAACGACTTGAGACTATCTTGTGCCTATAAGCCACACGAACCTATTCATAAATCCGCTTTTCTGCTACTCTAAACCTCTCTCTAGAAGTAGAAGTAGCAAATCTTATGAAATCGTGAAGTAGACTTATTGGGTCGAAGATATTAGTCTAGATCTTCCACGATTATGATGACGATGACATGACGGGACAGTCCGAACAACCTGAATTTGTAGTGGAAGGTGGGGACCTCCGACCTCCGCTTCATGCTCCAGTGGTTGGCTTCCCATACATCTTATATTTTTTGTTTTTATATCTAATATGTTTAGAATTTGACGATGATGATGATGAATGACGACCTCTGTGGCGCAGTGGTTGAGCTTTGGTAGCTCACGACGGGGGTCGCGGGTTCGAATCCCGCCGACGGAACAAAAAGTTTTTCAATGTTCCTGGGTCATGGATGTATACGAAATATGTGTATTATATAATAAAAATCTTAAATATGTGTATAGTATAAAAGTATTAAATATATTTCCGTTGTCTGGT
>JAOTAV010030963.1:0-46752 GCA_026546445.1 Cyclargus thomasi
AGATCCTTTGTGTCGTCTTACTGTTTTAATTGTTATTTTGTAATCTGTCTCTTGTGCACAATAAATTATTAAATAAAATAAAAATAAAAAAAAAAAATTTCAAATCCTGAGAATTGCCTGAAAGTGGCAAAAAGAAAGAACACTAGGTGGTCGAGGCCAAACATATAGTCACTTTTTAAATGACAGGTTATTACATATTTGACAACTCAAATCACGTCATTTCGCCATATTTTGACACACACATAGCGAATAGCAAAACATAAATTCAAACGGTAGTTCTAATTCTATCAGCTAATTAACAAATAATTCTCTTCGCTAAGTGCAACGAAATTTAGATGTCACATTTTAATACCCAACCACAGGCTCCAATAAATTTCGCTAGTGTGTCGGTTGGAACGGTGCCCGAAGATCGTGTTTGGAAAGGAGCTGTTTTCTCGTAAGTCAAATTTTAATACTGCCAGAACAACCCCACTGGAACGAAACTATCTACATATTTTGCAGCAACTGTTCCGAGAATCGATAACTTCGTTTATGCAATGAACTCGGTTTAAAGCTGATTTTTATTCAAGTGGGAAATTGGTTTGGAAACAGGAGGACTTGAATTAGAAATATAAAAGTTTTGGAATAAAATGTTCATGATTTTGTTGGTTCTTTTTTCTTAATCTGCTTTGCTTGTTTTTGGTGTATAAAGATTTCTTACTTTCAAACCTTAATTTCTCTATTAGATCCAATGGTTAAGGTTTGTAAATGGGCCATCGGAGTAAGTTTAACCTCTAATAAGTATGTTCAAACCTTAAATATCATGCCCAAAAAATATATATTATAAAATAATTATCATTCTTTAACTTCTAGCGAGGAATTTTTCCCTGGGCTTATAGTTCACCAGAAAAAAAAATTTTGTGGACGTAGATTTTTTGCTAAAAATTGCATTAATTCGTTCATTTTGCAGGAACCGTACATTTTTTCGGTATAAAAAGTATACTATGTCCTTCCCGGGATTCAAAGTATATCCGTATCAAATTTCAGCAAATTAGTATAGATATTCTAAAAGCTATGAATTAAATCTTCAAAAATATTTATCATACAATGATTTTGCAAAATCAGATCGGACCACGGAATCGCGTTCTCCCATATTAACTTTAGCACCCCCTTTTTACCCCCTTAGGAGACGAATTTCGAAGTATCCCTATTCGGTGTTTATGTTCCCCATGTTTCAGCGATTAGTCGTTTGGGCTTTACGTTTATTTCTAAATGCATATAATTCAGGGAAAGGAAGCAGCTCAATCGAGACTGGGCCTGTTTTTTTCCAGAATGTTTTTGGTGTAATTTCATATATTTTTTTAGAAAGGTTATTTTTTGGCACAATTATTGTCAATACACATCTTTGTTTTCCAATGTTAATTTGGTACGGAATCAGTTTTTAAAAGGATTCCCTTCCTCCATCTACTTTCCACCTTAAGAGGTACACAACTACAACAGCTGTCGTCAAAATAATGAAATAAATACACTTTCAAATTTATGTCCCATTAATAGCATCGATACTATTAAATGTGAAATTGAAAGCATGTTTCCATGTCTGCTTTCGGTAATATCTTCGAACGCGCAGCTGAAGCCATATTTAACGTTGAGCACTAAATCCGAATGGCTGGAGTAATAAATGAGGGGCAGTCAGCCGTTTCATATGGGGCGTTATTTTCGGAGTTTTCTCAAGGAAATGCACAGGAAAGACATCCCGCCAAAACAGTCCATACATTACTGAACCAAGTGGCGTGTCCTAAAGACCTCTTCGTCACGCCACGCGCGGACGACTTGTCGAGTTATTGCGCAGAGTTGGAAGATTTCTCAACAATCGCTTCAAACTTTACAACCGGGGCTAGGGTTGCCAAAATTTTAGGTAGACGAAAAAGGATTTGGGGCTTTCTGGAGATATTTTTATATATCAACATGCCATATATATGGGATACTAAATGCGAAGACATTAGTTGTGAAACGTACCGACCCATTGCTTTATATTGCTAAGCAAAATTTACTATTGCATAATTCCGTTTTACACTTGATAATAAGCTACCAATCGTTTCGTTTTTTAAACGTAGATACGTATTTTTGTTTGTGAGCTTTCTCTATAAAGAAAATCACAAAGATACGTAAAAATCGTAATCGCATCGATCAAATTTTTACGCATATTTCTTCGTTTCGCAAAACTGAGTATTCGACGGACTAATTATTTTTAACACACGATACAAAATTCTGTTACCGACTTCCAGTAGAAGCAGTTTTTTTTTAATTTTATATATTTATCGAGATATTAATAAAAAAATGTTATCGCGGCGTTTCCGCGTCGTTCTGTCTCACCTGGCATATGAATGACGATCGTAAGTGTGAAGAGAGAAAGACGATGTTTTATTTTTTCTTTATTTACCCCCTTAAACTGGATGTCAACGGTTTGTAGCTTGAATCTAAAACGTTAAGTCATCGACAGCTGGCGGCGTATGTGGTCAGAAAGATGTCGGCGACACGTACTCGCGTGTAGCTAAAACATGTGTTAAATATTGCCAGCAAATGCCGCCGACACCGCCGTTATATTATGTCGGCAAAATATTGTCGGTGGGCTAGTTTAGCTGTTTTCTTTGCTTGTCGGTGGAACGTCGGCGGCTCGGTATTAACAACTTATTTGGCAACACATATCTTCAAGATGCTACTATCCACATAGGTGCGTGTCACCAACATGTGTGTGCAGCTGACGCGGATCGGCAGCTGCACATACACGGTGCCTGAGTGCTTAAAACGCACGCCGCCCCCACAACTCTGTCATCCAGTTCACTTCAATAGATCACACCGCTCTTCGCCACTGCGACGCGCTGCGAATCGCCCAGAGGCGTTAGCTAAGACCTAAACGTTTTCGCTTCTCAGTAGAATTACCAATCAAAATATATGGAAATGATATAAGCGTTCGTTACGCCTTATGTCGTTTCTATTTATTTTGTTTGGCGCTTTTATAAAGAAGCGAGAACGTTTAGATCTTGGCTAACCCCTCAGATCTAGTGAGGTCTTATTCCAAATCCAAAATAAAGTTTCTGTCTTTTGTTCTCGGAACGAATTAACTCTGAAGTATAATCGTTTAATCCACAAATGATTTTTGAGGCTTCACATTCCCAAAATACAAACAGCCATTAAAGTTAAGATGCAACAAAGTCTAGCTCGTTCAAGTAGGACGCAATTAAATACTATAGAAACTTCAACAGCGTTAAACTCATTTAACTTTTAAAGTTTATACCGTTGAGCGTTTTAATTTTAAATTGTAAAATCTTACTTAATTCATACGGCTGCTTAATTGTTCTTGAGAGAGGTTTAGTTGCAACATATATTTCGTAATGTTAATTCTAAGTGCCCGCTATAAGTACGATTTTTGTGTCTTTTGATAAGAAAATTTGAGTTTTCTTGGATAGAGCTAAGTGAGTTTAGCTTTTATCTTTATATTAGAAACGAAGTCTTCGGCGATGGTGTAATGGATTTTATTGTATTGAACCTGGAATCATATTGAATCTTTAACGATACAAATCTATAATATTATGTACTATCAGAGAAGTTCATTCATGAATCATTGTAGTCATGGTTTGTTAGGTGAGATTTAAGGTGATTGTCAGGTAAAATTTAGACCTGAAATAGTATAGGCTCAGAAGCACACTATCCGAATTTCGGATCAGAAAAATTCAGAAGCCCCACCGGAACGCAGTGTGTTCATAATTCATATGTTTTTGGTGGACCACACATCAGAAATTTCTGATGGATTTTTGTATATCAGCCATGCGTCTGAATTTTTCTGCGTATATGCGGCTGGACAGTTTTGATCCACCTATGAATAAATTTCTCTCACAGTGCATAAGGACCTCCGAATAGCCAGGTAGATGCAAATGACAAATAATATATGTAGCTACCGCAGTGATGGATGTGTTTGCTGAAATAGCAATTAACGTTGAATGATACGAAGCAAATGGAAAGTTCTTATGTGCAAACTACACGTGATAAATGATACCGACGATCGGAACATTAATTATTTCCTTTGAGTACGTTTGGCGTACCGGATTCCATTGAAATTATTCTAATGACTTCGCTCGGGTGGGCTAGAATCAATCAAGTGTGTCGGCTAATTAGGTGCGTGATTTCAGTTTACCTTTTATTGCTCCCAATTACTTGTTATGTGGTTTTTGCCGATTTTTAGATGAGATATTGGTTTGATTCTTAAAATGGCACATTATAGGTATTCTGTTTGTATACGAGTATGACTTGTCCTTAGTCGTGTGATTTAACTGGGATTTTGAAACGGCTGGAACGCATTTTAAGCGAATGCTACGCATATGAAGTGGGTGCTTGCTTTTATATATCTGAATTCGGTCTAATAGGGCCTGAAATACTTTAAAATTTACCAACTAATAGGCTAGTCGAATATATTTCTATTATTATTAGTAATAAAAGACGTCCTAAAATAGAAATATTGGTGAAAAAATGACACCAACAGCTTAAATTGTCTCGGAGTTATGGCAATTTAAAAATCATATAAAATTGACCTTCCAAAAACGCTCCATACCAAAAGGTACATAGTTATGACGTCACCTCTACGTAGTTTGTATGCACTATAGGAAGACTCTATAACTATGTCAAATATTGCTTTCATGATATTGGTCTCATAACAAATGTTGTTTGTGATTAATGAATCAGCATAATAACTGAACTGATTAACAACAATTTCTGATTATACTCAACTTCTAATCCGATTATAATAATTTAAATTAAAAAATGCGATTTTTCATCGACGATGATCAGCATACAAAATATGCAATATGCTTGATTTTTTTCTTTCTTACAATTAATCTATCGTTTTTTTTAAAATCGATATAGTCCAATCAGTTTTATGATAATTGAAAACAACAAAATTTTCAAGTTCCTACTAAATTACGTTTTGAGAGAAAGATATGTGTGGAAAACTTAAATCGCTAATATGTTACTTATTTCTTTACAGAATTCAGAAATTTTTCATTCTGTATAACTTTTAGCCGACTATCATAATAATTTGCATTCAATAAATTTTGTTTTAAACGTATTTCCCCTAATACAGAGTCTAGTATGTCCTCAACACGATCGTGCTCGCATGTCATCGTACGTTGGCTATGTAGAGCTATCAAATATAAAAGCTGATAATATTGTACGTGTAAGCGGGAATCATATTCTGAGAAGGAAAATTTTCAACTTTCATTGCATTGCACGATTATTATATTTTAACATTAACACGGCTTCCAGATTCGCGGACTGCAAAATACGTACCAAATACCTTTGTAAAATTCACGGTATTGCCTTTAAGCTCATTGGCCAGTACATTTCCATTATAACTTTCATTATCTTCCGGCCGCTCATATTGCTGTACATTTGAATACATTTGCATCCGCTTCATTAACGCATCAAGTATTTTGGTCAAATACCTCGTTATACGAATTTAGGATATTAGCCTGATCGGGAATCTGAAATGTTGATTGTTTGGTTCTACCCAATTTAAACGGTACTTTATTTATAGCCGGGGAGGTGAGAGTGCTATTTTTGGAGTAGCTCGGACGTCGTGGAGACCTAGTACGTTTTGAAGAATAGAAAATGGAGAAAAAAATAACGAGGGCATTTTTTATATTTTAATATTATAAAAATGACAACTCATCGAATTATTTTTTTTAATTAATGCATTTAGTTGAATGTGACTTAAAATATCTGAGAAGCTTGGTTACGAAAATATGACGCTTTGTTGTTTTATGTTATCACAGGCTTACCTTACATATTTTGATCATCAGTTCTTTATGTGAAAGCGTTTTTTGGTGTATTTTTACATTGACGATTTCAAATTATCAATGACATTTCGGTATTTTAAAATAGCTTTTTAAGAACCGCAATAACTTCAAAATCTGATTTTTATTCCATGATAATCAGAAACATGTAAAAAGCCTACACTAGCTTATATAGGAAGCGCTCGAGTAAATGAAAATCCCTCTTTTGGGCTCCCCTACTATTTATTCGCTAGGTGCAATGTTCCTGCGCACCTAACGCAGAAACACTTGACGGTCGGTGGTATATAAGTAGACACTTTTTTGAATTGCCCCCGTATTTCGATACGCATCGGGCGAAATTGAATGAATAATATTATATATAGAAAAATAGTATATAATTTATTGAAATTTTAAGGCTCCTATTTATCCTATTTTATTTTTTCCATACAATTTTGTTGTTTAAATCTACTTCGTTTATCAATCTATACATCCAATTCGCATTATTTCAATTTCAAAACTTTTTCCCGGTCTCAAAGAGTCTATTTATGCAAAAATCCGTAAGTAAAATGTTACTTACCCCCTTTTTACACTTATCTCTTTAATTGTATTAAAATAAGTCAGTCAATAAGTATTCTTGACTTACTGAGTTACTGACTAATTCGGGACAAAATCTTACGGATCGGGCTGAAATCTGGCATACAGGTAGAAGCTATGACATGATAAAATTTTGATAAATTAAAAAAACACAAAGGTATAAAATAACGGATGAAAATTCTAAGAAAAAAAAAACACGAGCGACGCCACGGGTAAAACAAGTATCACATAGGTATTCTCCACAGTCTTGAAAATGTTACGATATTAGTTTCATCTGGACGCACCTTTAGCATATTTCGAGTCGCTAGAACTTTCCAAGCATGAGCACATAAATTCCTGCTGCCTCTCGTAGAGCATTAGAATTTAAAATGGCGGAGCTTATCTAAAGTGTGTCCGCGTGGGTCATGCACCATCGTTAGATCTGAATTCTGAATCGATATGAATGCCGCAAACCATTATGTTTGGGAGCATTCGCTGAGCAAGCTGGAGAGAAAATTGTGACGGGACCTGCTGAGGTGCATTTTTCATACAATTTTTTCGGCCAAGTGCGCTCTTTGTATGAAAAATGCGATGCGCCCCGTCAACGTACGTTTTCGGGCCGGCTCGACCACAGTGATATATGGCCTTACAGAAAACTGGCGTGAAACGGCGTTGTACTGTGTTTCGTTCAGTGAGTGAGTTTACCGGTGACCCAACTTCCCTAATCCCCCTACACCTATTCTTTCATAAAGGCCAGCAAAGTATTTGCACTCGTCGGATGTTACGAGTGTCCATGGGCGACGTCAGTTGCTTTCCAACAGGCAACTCGTCTGCTCGCTTGCCCCCTAAATATCATAATAAAACAGTGTGTGCGAAGCTGCGCTTACATCAAACTACCTGAAGCGACATTGCGTGATATGCTAATGCTATTATACTACGAAAGCTCACTTTCAGTTTGAATATGCATTTTGGTGTTTACGTTTTATACGTTTTATAGTTATCATACACTTTTTTAATTTTTCAGCAGCTGTCAATAGATTTAGTTTAAATTAATCCTTCTTCTTCTTGGTTGTTTTCTTTGTTCGATTCTACTTCAGTTGTCAGTTTTTTTCATTTTCTTCGGTCTTCTACTTTTCTAAGGGCTGTTGTTATTTTAAGACTACTAAGTAGTAGTGCCGTGATAAGGTCACACCATCGGGCATGTGATCGACCCCTGGGTCGCTTACCTTCAACTTTAACCTCCACTATAATTTTTTCGAGGTTTTCTGGTTGTCGGCGAGTAAAGGGGCCAAAGCAATATAGAATTGTTTTGTTGCATATTGTCAGACTGACTTTAACGTTGAGCTGGTTGAGAAAAAATATTTGTTGGTCCTTTTGGCTGTCCATGGTATACGGAGCATTCTTCTCGGCGACCGATGTGACCAAAGTAAGATATAATTCTCTTGTAGCATATTGTTAGACTGACTTTGACGTTGAGCTGATCGAAGATATATTTGTTGGTTCTTTTGGCGGTCTATGGAGCATTCTGGCATTATGGCTCTTACTGTAAACCAGCGTTTGTAAACTGTTTGCAACAGATGCTGAGTAGGGGCCAATTTGTTAACACTTAATATTGAAATGTTTTTATTTTTTTTACTCTGAATGTATGTTTTACCAAATAAAGCTAATTTCTTTATTTCTTTCATTCATCTCCAGCACCACATCTGAAAGTCGTCTATCTTTTTGCGATCTACTACTCGGTTAGTCCATGACTCGTAAGCGTAAAGAAATATGGAGAAAACCAATGCTAGGACGAGTTTTTTTTTCGTATTTGTAGATATTCTACGGTTTTGGCATAATATGCGTGTTAATCGGCTCATAGTCTAAAAGGTTTTATTTCAAGATAAAACTTAATTGTAGTTTATTCTATAAACATAAAATGTGTAGCTACACCCTAATTTAAAACTAAAAATTAAAAAAATAAAATAAATAGTAATAACATACATACTTCAAAAATAAAGTAATGAAAGCTCATAGCTGATTTGGCAATTTGCGTCCTTCTTTTGTTCTCTCCACCACTGCCACCCTGATCGAGATCAATGATTAATGATATTCTTAGAAACCAGCATTTTCCCGCGGCTTCGCTCGCATTAAGAAGTATTTTCAAACAAACTTTCAAACCCTATTTCATCCTGTAGAAGTAAAATTTCATTAAACACATATTCATTTATTTCAAATCCAGCTCAGAAACAAAATTTTAGGTCTTTAACTTAAGAAATGATTAACTTGCCGAGAAAAAATTATAGAAACTTTAACCCCCTTTTAACCCTTTTAGGGGTAGAATTTCAAAAAATGCTGAATCAGGTGTTTATTTACTTTAACCCCCTTTTAACCCTTTTAGGGATAGAATTTCAAAAAATGCTCAAACAGGTGTTTATTTATTTTGAATCAGTAGCTTATAAATAAAACTTCATGTCTTTTACTGAACAAATGACAAACTTTCATACAAACTTTCAACCCCTATTTCACCGCCTTAGGGGTAGGATTTTTAAAATTCCTTTCTTAACGGGTGTCTACCCAGTTGAGTTACTAAGAATACATCTATGAAATCAATCTATGAAATATTGTGCAATAACTATGAAAGAGGACACACATATTCAATTTTGAATCATTCCAAAATACATCGCAGCGCTTGTAAACTTCGAATTGTGAACTGACCCTTGCAGTGTAGAAGTGTTATGACTAGCTATTGCTTGCAATTACGTTCGTGTAAAACTTTATAAGTTATCCCGATTTACATCATTGTTTGGTTACTGCTCGGCTTCCGTTGGTCGTAGCCTGATGTTAATTAGTCGATAAATAGACTTACCAACACAAAAATATTTTTTAAAAAAAATATTTGATTCCGGCCACTGGTTCCTGAGATAAGCGCGTTCGAACAAACAAACTTTTGAGCTTTATATTACTCATATAGCCTTCCTCGACAAATGTACTAACCAACGAAAAAATATTTTTTTGATTCCGGTTAGTAGTTTCTGAGATAACTTTATATTTTAAGTATAGATAAAGGTAGTACAGATTGCATCTAACCCATTCATTATTATTGTGTCCAAGTGCTGTCTGAAAGCGTCGCGTGATGTCTCTCAACTTACATGATGTGTCCGGTTACTCGGGTCACTCAACTTGACTGAGTAACGGATAAATATACAGGGTGTAACAAAAGTAAGTGGTAACACTTTAGGGATCGTATGTGTCCGCGATTGTCAACAACAAAGTGACACGACACTTTACTGACAATTTCGTGTTTTGTATGGAAATGACAATTTTCTTAACAGAGGGATAATACCGTCAGTATATGAGGGAATATACAATAGTGTCATTGTCACAGTAATAATGCACATGCACATTTGTTGAATAGCCCCCGTTAATACTAGTTTCTAGTATTTGTTGTAATAACGGCAACGGAAATAAATATTCTGTTAAAATTTCAACTCTCTAGCCATTACCGTTTTTGAGATATGGATTTATTAAGCAAATTTCAAACTTTTTAAATAATAATATTTCTTATCTTAATACAAATATTGTCATAAATATGATGGTGCCTCCTGTAAAATCATCAAAAATACGCGGTATTTAGGAGTTGCTTCTACGCGGATCCGCACGCGCAGCGACGATATGTGGTAAACACATTACACCGGTGTTCAACTGGACCGTTATATTCCACCTTTACTATTTGTCACGAGTAATTTTTATTAATATTTTTGTTGTCTCGATTCCTTTTGATTATACAAACTTACTAACGTTTCTTTCGAAATAGTTGTACAATTAACTATAATAATTACTTATAGGGTAGGGGGACACCATTTGAAATTATTGAGACCTTTTCGAATATTAATGCCTTCACCCTTACCTATATATTCGGTAGTTAAATTAATGATAGTCCTTGAATTTTGTATAACTATAATTACAGAATATCCTTTTGATTTTCCTTATAACGATGAAGTCTTTTTGAGTACAACATTTTGTGTTATAAATATTTTAATTTAAATTTAAACAGTTACCTATATGAAGTGTTTTGGCGTTACGGTTCGCATTGGATAAGAGATAAAATGCTTTTCTTATCGAACAATTACCTACTTGTAAAAACGAGGAGGTTATATTTTTTCATTTGATTGGGCAAGTAATGAAACAAAACAACAAAGTTTCATATGTTCGTAATCAAGCATCCCAGATATTTTATGTCACACTCGACTTAATGTTTTAAGCCTTACCGTCTGAAATCGTGTAATAAATATTCAATGTAAATAATTTTTTCAATTAATTTTCTTTTTTGTAACCTTAAAATGGCTGTAGCTTTTTAACTCAGCGTCAAAATAAAAAATGATCTGTTTATTTTGTCTCCGTGTTACCCAATCTACGAAACGTACTAGGACGCTCGCGTTACAACCAAATTGGCACTCTCACCTTTCCTTTTATAAGTACCATCTAAGAAGTTGACACGCAGGCAAATACGGCATTTTAAGGTAATTACGCATTTGACAGCACCGTACGCGCGTCATGTCTTGTTAGCCTGATACATTCACTTGCGGCGTGTGTGGCATGACAAATATGTCCTTTATCGGGTTATGTTAATAAAAATATTATGCTAGTTGAGATTATGATCTGTCGTCTCGGTTTGTAATGCAACTATATTACGAAGGTTTGCATAAGAATTAACTTCTCTGAAAGCACTTATGTCTTGTTTACACGTATTAAGTAGATAAGTAGGTAACTAAATTTTAAGTGACTTAATTTTAAGTGTGTGACCAAATGCATTTAAGTAGTCAAGCTCTTTAGTTGATTCAAGATGGACGTTCAACATCGTACAATCGTACAGAAGTCGTAATTTCTGTCATGAAAGTTGTTATTGATGAGGTTTTGGAGGAATAAATTATTGAAATACCTACGAGAAGGAACACGATAAAGATCTGTACCCGGATTCGCCACTACAATTGTGAATTTAACTTAATTGTGCAAATGTGTTAAATGACAAGCCCCGCTTACCGACTTAACAGAAAAAATAGAAAAATTTCTAATTATCTGGTTAAGTAGTAACTAAATTTTAACTTGCAACTTGCTACTAAATTTTGTGTTTACATGCAATTAATAAGTTAAAATTTAGTTACCCACTTATCTATTTAATACGTGTAAACAAGACATTAAACCTAAAATATAAAGCGAGTGCCATAAAAAGTTATCATACTCATAAATGCAATCTCGCTAAAATATTTCTCAACTAAATATAAATTCACGTTTTATTAATACGGATTTCGTAGCGCTAGCTTACATCGTATTCGGGGTTATATTCTTAATATACCGAAACAAATAAAAGTGAACTGCCTGCTACACAAGAAGAATTCAAATTGAATTGAAGGGGGAAGTCCATAAATGACCCTGTTTTTAGTAAAAAAAAAAGCTATTTTTCATAGTTTAGATTTTTTCCCCGCGTCAACGAACATTTCCGCGTCGATGTTATGCAAAAACGAAATTTTCCGTTGTTTGCCGTGACTGTTGGATAAGTGTGTGCAGAATTACCATAGTAAAGAAATAAGGACATACTCGTATTTACGTCCGCCATGAAACGCGTTGTAAATGTTATATATTACATTTCCTATAGCGAATAAAATAAGGTTTATATATTTTTATTGCATTCAAGATCGATTATGCGAGTGTCTGTGGGCGACGGTAGTTGTTTTTCATCAGGTAAGCCGTTTAAAAAAATGTGATAATTATTATCCTTCTCTTATTTGCATTCAATACGCAAGACAATAACTCTGTATGCGCTTTCACGCAAAGTCGATTTTGATGAAACTTTGTATGAAGATTTTTTTTCCTATTAAAAAGACTATTTTTCCCGAAAATATGTACGATGTCTGCACGATAAGCAGATAATTTTAATTTAATAATAAAATATCAAAAGCGGCCAAGTGCGAGTTGGACTCGCGCCAGAAGGGCGTTTCAGTACAGACCAAAAAAATGCTATATCTGAAATATATCTGAAAGTTTAAAATTTATAAAAAATATTTTTTGTTTTCAGTATGTGTTATTACAGCGGCAACAGAAATACATGTGCTGTGAAAATTTCAACTTTCTAGCTATTACTGTTCTTGAGATACCGTCTGGAGATAGACAGACGTACAGACATCGAATTATTAGTAATAGGGTCTCGTTTTTACCCTTTGGTACGGAAGCCTAAAAAGATTATGCCATCTTGTGTTTCTATAACCCTCAAACTCACTCATAGTTGTCATATGATTCTGACTTCCCTGTGAAGCGGATTACTGACATTTTGCAACCTTAGAGTACATACCAACTTTTTAAAAAAAAATTGACAAATCTTGTATCTTACCTATCTTATTGTCTAGCTATACATCAAACCCGCATTATTTTAATTCCGAATAATTATTTGCATTAATGCAAAAATCCGGGAGATTTTAAAAGGTTAGTTATCTGCCTCCTCCATTTATGTCTTCGATCATCGAATGCACCATAACTCACGTCCCAACAGAAATAGCGATAATCATCGCGTAACGAGCCATTAGAACTATCAGCTGTAACAAAAACTTGTGTGACCGGGGCTAATTTATGTGCGGGTCGCCGCGCCGTGACGGCAGCCGTGAACGGATCAGTCTTGGCTGCCTCACCTCTTTGTCAAGTTAAGGCATCAGAGTAGATGGAGCGAAGATATAGAATTCGTAGTTTTTACGCTGAACCTGGTAAAGGGTGCTAACTTTTAAACTTTTAATGTCATTTTTAATAACCTCAGTGGTTTTTAGAATGTTTCATATATTATATGTATTTCTCATTTTATATGTTGAACAAATAAATAGTAAGAATAATTTGAAGATCTTATATTCTTCATAATTGACGAAGGAATCTTGTCTTCCACTGCCCCACGAGATAAGTGTCCCAAAAGAAAATAAAATTAAGCTTCATATTATTTAATTGAAGTAACAGCATTTAAAAATCTGTAGCTTTTCCCAAAATTTTCATCTTTTATAGAATGAGGAAAATCTAACTTTTTTGACGACCTCTGCTAAACATAATCTACATCTTAGCATACACTGGAACACAATCTTGAACGCGGAAACGAAACATAATGTACCAAAAACTTACCCGGAGCGGAAGTTAAGAATAAAAATATATGTTAATTGTAGTTTGAACTACTTTAACAGTTTCGAATCCCGCGGATCGTAATTCTGTGGAGAAGGGGGAACCTCTTTGTAATAGTTAAGTGGTTGCAAGTTGCAAACTCCTGGATTTATGTGCTCCTAACCTATTCATTTGTGGGTTAGTAAAGATTGCAGTTTTTGAGTTAAGTAACGGCAAACTTTGCTTGTAGTAAAATGTGAGTCATGATATATAGTAAAGCGTGACTTTTTTTAAATAATCCACTTCTATGGTGATATCAAGAAATACAGTATGCCTATACATTTTTGGAGTCTTTGAAAAAATAGTTTTATTTAGAATATAGGATGACATCGGGTTTTTTAACATTATTTATTTGGTAATAAACAATACTAAAACTTTAATACTAGTAAAACAACTAGCAAGTAAAGGTATAAACTATATTGTCGTAGAGTCTGTAGTTGTGTGCAGTTGAAGCTTGTAATATCTGGAGGGCGTAGGAAGTCTCTGTATGTATGTCTGGATGTTTGTACTATGATAGTTAAACTTTAAATTCGTTATTTCTCTGCCGTTTGTAGAGACTACTTTAAGCAAAGAAAATTAAATTAGATTCCAGCAGAACCTATGTAAGAATTAATACATTTTTTAAACACTAGAGGTCGCGTTGTGGCCTTTAAAAACTTTAATCTACTGTTCATTCACCCACAGACTTAAATTATGCATAAAGCTCTCATTACCAGGCAACAAAATAAAAAAAGTCAACCAAAAACAAAAGAGTATTTCGTGGATGATAATTCTGTCATATCAAAATATTGCAGTGTGTGTCGTTGTGTGTGTAGTGTTTTATTTATTAAAAACATGAAAAGTTAAAGCATATTTTAAAATAATATTGGTATTCACGCTCCTCCTCCAAATAAACTAACTGAGAGAAATTGCATGATTTTACCCGTCTTTCGTTAAAAGAGGTACAAAAGTTTTCCGTTCGCATATTGATATAAATATATGGCTATTGTTATTACGCTTCGAATCGTTGCCGAGGAACAAATTTTAAATATACTAACCTTGAATTTCTGTTATCTCCTTAAGGTTGCCTCCTAAACGTTAACATTTCAGGCGTCACTTGATAAATCAGTCACACAGCTTCGTCTCATAGACGGAAAGTTAAATCCCGGAAAAAATACATTTCTCGTACGATTAACGGCACCATGTTTGAAACAGTCATCGTCTAGTTTAATGGAACAATCATAAAAGTATAAGGGTCTGTTTCACCACTTACTAATAAAGTTTCTAGGCTACCCACAACTCTTTTGATTCCCCATACAAGATCTGTCAAAAAAAGTCGCGGATAGACTATCTAACATTTACTAGTTACACAGGTCCTTAGATTTTAAAATTGTCCAATTAAATTAGATAATACTCGCAATTGTGCCAAACGTGGTTCTGTTGATCGCTCGGGAAACGTATATTTTTCGAGATTTAAAAACAAGCCGAATGTCCAAAAAACAGAAAGCCAATGCAATTGAAACATTAAGTTTTGTATATTTCTGGAAAGTCTGGAATAAATGGTGTAAATGGGCGGAAAAAAAAATCTTGGAACCTTACAATCTTCACTTCAACATCCGCCATTTTGATTTTTTTTTATTGTAACCAGTGTCACTTGCGGTATTAGAACAAATCTAACGATGCCTCATACGTTAAAATTTATCAAGCCGCTTAGGCTGCCGAGCGTGCCAAACAATTATACATACATACAAACTCTAGATAAACTTAAAAATCCCTCTGGCGCAGTCAGAGTCACACACAATCAAAAATTAATTTAGAGCTTGAAGTGTTATAGAGACATACTATATAGAGAATATATAGAGACATGTTAGAGAAATAGAAATATAGAGAGACATGTTAGAGACACAGAAAGAAACACTTATGTATTTACAAGATCAAGCACCGACCTGATAAGTACCGGCTTTCTTCAACTTATCCGACAGATCAAGCAAACAGAATCTGTCACTTGACACTTATTAGGAAGTGTTTAGTATTGCTAAGCTTTAATTTTGCTACCGTCATAAATATCCTTATCCTCATAGATATCCTTTCCTATAATTTAGTAAGGTAATAATAGCCATAATCACATTATCGGTTTTTAGCTCGTCTCTTTCGTGAATATTATGGGTTATGGATTACCCCATTTGGACCCAGATCGGGAATAAATTGAATCGAATTAAACTCAAAAATCGTTTCTATAAATCGCAGAGAATGCCATCTGCTACTACATCAAAGATTAATTTTGATATTAAACATTGTGACCTAGATTAATCTCGATTTTATATTTTTACCTTTCGCTGCGAAAATTGTGTTGGCGAAATTTTTGTAGAGACAGCGAATGTACCGTCGAGGAAATTGATTTACAAGCACCCACGGACCCAAGTCATTTGGTTGGGTAATGTCAATTCGTCCTTCGGCTATATATCCTCCGTGGTCCAGTGGTACAGAGCTCGGCTCTTCACCCGGAGGTCGTCGATTCGATTCCCTCGTGGGAAACATGTCATTTCCAAGTTTGGTAAGGACAAAGCAGGCTAATCACCTGATTGTCTGACAAGTAAGATGATGATGATGATGAAAAGTCGTTTCTGAGCCTGACCTCCAGTCGTGTCCGACACGGCCAGTCGTGTCGGTCATCCGTCCCGCTGGGTTATGAGGGTAAAGGAAGGAAGACAGAGTGCTCCTGTGTATGGCGCACACACTTGGGCTTTATAAAAAAATAGGCCTGGTTTCTATTTAACTGGCCACCGTCACCAATACCGGTGTAGGAGTTATTGTATATTTCGTCGTAATGCAATCAAATTACGAAGATCAATATTAAGTCCATAGATCTTTTGTAGAAAAATCATTGTTTAACTGACTTTAAATAAAAAAAAAACGGAGGTTCTCAGATTGATCGAAATTAAAACGACTTTGATGCGATTTTCTCAACAGTATTTTTTACACTTGCAGAAAAGGATTCAGAGTATTTAAAATGGTTTAAAGACAAAGCAATGATTTTTTAGTATCATTTTTGTTAAAAAAAACACTATTCTGTATAACATTTTTATTTCATCAAAAAATTATTTTAGCAACAGTTGTCATAACGAGGAATATAATATTTTTAACGATAATTTCGTTCAATTGACGCCACATGCTACCAATGGTTGTTATTTGTTAAAATCCCCGTTGAATTTTAACGTTATTTCCTCAATGTACGAATCCTTTAAATGTCAAAATTAAAATAGTATTTTAGGTTTTTTATCAATTTAGAGGGGTAACAAGCAGACAGAACACAGACACAAAAAAACAGTTCGTCGCCTTTTGATAAACGCAGTTAGCAAGGGTCAGTGGCGTAACTATATCGTTCGAGGCCGTGGTAAATTCGTTTTCGTTCTACTGTGTCAATCCAATACAAAAACACCACTTGTCTAGGGAGGCTGATCGGGGGCCCGTTCCAGCAGGGGGCCCGTGGCATTTTGCCAGCTTGCCACCTTATAGTTACGCCACTGGCAAGGGTACCGTAGCTGTGAGCATGCTGAACTGAACGCAGCAAGTAGGTACTTTCAGCTATCTTTTTTTCTATTTTTATTGAACCTTATTAAAGTCTTATAATATTTAATTCTTTAATCTATTTCCCAGCTTGTGTTATGATTGGCGTCCTACATCTTCACCGCTCAGGGAGTAATTAAATAAACATTTTGTTTCAGAAAAAGTCGAAAGCGTAGTTCACCAAAGTTGGAAATTATGGGCGAAACTTAAAAGGCACTTTGATAAATTCGTTTCGTTTGA
The DNA here is from genome assembly GCA_026546445.1 of Cyclargus thomasi. Classification (NCBI taxonomy): domain Eukaryota; kingdom Metazoa; phylum Arthropoda; class Insecta; order Lepidoptera; family Lycaenidae; genus Cyclargus; species Cyclargus thomasi. The sequence goes on from JAOTAV010030963.1 coordinate 17,334, forward strand.
ATGCGCACGGTTAGTTCTGTTTTTTGCGAAGCTCCGAGGTTCGTTTACATGATATTCAAATTGACCCAGATCTCTAAGATTTGAAAAGTTCATTCATAGCTGGCTTTTCCGAAAATATTATGTTTTCATCAGCGTTTTGCCGTCTTTTCAATATTTTTAAATACCCATTACAAGAAATAAAAACAAACTTGTAAAGCATCACTACAATGCATCTATGTACAGAAAACTTTGAAAACTTTTTACGAAAGACACGTTGATATAAAAGCATGAAATTTCTCACAGTTTTAGTTGATGTGGAGGAGGAGCGTGGAATACCAATAATATAATTTTGTAAATATGCTTTAATTTTGCTTATTTTTAATAAATAAAATGCTACGCATACTACAATACGCACAATGCAATATTTTGACATGATACGATAATCAAACACGAAATACTCTTTTGTTTATGGTTGACGAAATTCATTTTTCTTACATAATATTTAATAGCCTGGTAATGAGACCTTTGTGCCAAATTGAGGATTTTTTAAATGACTATGTTTATGGGTGATTCAAATTTTTTGCGTACCGCAATTTCTGCCTTCACGAGTTTAAACCGTAATAAATAATTACTAATTTCTGATACCTAATTTAAATCAAATCATATACACATTATCTTAATACATAGACGAATATTACAACTGAGAATTTCAGAAAAAAAAAACAGTTCTTATATGTTTACAAGCAGTTACCCGGGGACGAAAATGTCCCAGAATTTGTATGAAAATATGGTTTTGTACCCTGGACTACAGACTTTATACTTTGAAATATTTTGATTAAGTATTTATTTAGTAAGATATTATCGGTTAAGATATTTCATTGGCTACCGAATAAACTTATTTTATCGATATTTAATGAAACATTTACCGATCTCAAGTACATATGCTTTGGTACGAATGGATCGGCTCGACTGGAGTGACACCATGGCCTCACAGAAAACTGGCGTAAAAAGGCGTTGTACTGTGTATCGTTCAGTGAGTGAGTTTACTATTGGGCCAACCTTCCCTAAGCCCTGTCCCTATCGTACTCGCGACAGGAATAATCAACTCATGTAGGTAGACATATTTTTCTTGCCTATTTCTATTTTCTACTGTAAATAGCAAGATCTAGATTTTCAAATATTAAAAATATATAATCTAAATTATATTGAACTGGTGTTGCCTAAACCTAGTAACTTTTAAATAAAAAAAGATTTATTCGAATCCGTTCAGTTGTACCCACCATTTTACGCGTACAAACAGTTGAACAGACAACTTTTTTTGTCGATTTGTATTCTATTACTGTTCCTAAGCCCACACAATAATAATAATAATAATAAATTCTTTATTTGCACGACGCATAATTAAATCATTAAAAAAACAAACACACAAGGTTAAAAAATTAAATAAAATAAATAACAATCTAAAGAAACAAAAATATAGAACCTAAATAATTTATGCAAAATGGCGGCCTTACCGCTTTGAGCGGTTTTTTTTCAGACAACCAATTTGTATTTTTACCAATTGATTAGTTTGTAAAAATATTATTTGTACAGATACGCAAATTTTACTCTTATATTATAAGTATAGATATATACACATACATTTATCTACAAATGGCATAATATATCTAAGTAATTTGCTGGTACCCGCACGGTAACCTCAAGAATTTGACGCTAGCTCGCTCGTCAGACGAAACCACAATATGTGGAGGTCTCACTCGCACACCATCATCAATATTCAAATCCTATTAATATTAAATGCAAAAGCTTCTTTGAACGTTTGTCTGTATTTCACACCAACCACTGAACGGATTTCAGTGTTTGGTACATAGGACCAGAAGCGTAACAACAACCATCTGAGACTTCTTCAAAGGAATCTATCTTTACATAAATATCGCCACGTAATAGCAAACTGTAAAATATAATAGGCAGTGAGAAATGAAATTATTTATGTTGATAAAATACATTCCTCTAACAGAAAATAAAAGAATGAAGATCTCTTTAATACACCACTCATTATACAAAAGATGTCGAGCTTTTGAGAAATTTCCTGAAATATTCAAAGACGCTTACGAGAGGTTAGCGTACACATATATGTTGGCAACATTTGACACGTGACGTGATATGCACGAGTAGTGTTGCCGACTTCTACTCACTGTATCCGCCGGTCTGTGCCGCCGACACTTGTCGGCGGCTTGCTTAAAACTATTTCGTGACGTGTGATTTAGTCCTTTTTTGCTAACAACTCTGGGATAAACGGTGGCCAGCAGTATTTCCTGACAAATGACCTGCAAACCTTGAGAGGATAGATTTCCACTTAAATTTTCGTGAAAAAACGTGGTTGGTGTAGAAAATTACATACTTTTGACAGAGGGTTAATGGTCTCTACTACCTAGGTTAACCGAAAGAACTATAGTTTCATGAGATATTCTACTTTGATAGCCTAGTCCGATCGCGTCATAGCTCTATCGCGATTAAACCGTCTTCACTTACCATAATGGTCGCTTGGGAACTGTATCTCGTCTTACCGAGTTATACCAAAGTTTGTCTCCTCAAAGACCTTTCTGAGTACACTCTGGATAGGCCAGAAGTTTGCTCGGCACGTGTTTCAGCGAAGTATTTTTAGGGGACCAAGAATAGAGGCTTCTTAGTGTATCTTGACGCGTCTCTGTGGAAGTTAAAGACTTCTACAGAGGCTCCTCGTTATCGATCAATAATATAGCATGCATTGACACCTTGCGTTGTGGTTACCAATACATATTTTTTTTATAAAATAAAAATGTTAAACTATATATATATGTCAAACTCGTCTTACTTATTCTGATTAAAAATCAACGCACAGCTCAAACCACCTGACGGATGGGCCTAAAATCTTTCAGCGATTTTATTATGTTAAAACGTAGGCAACGGCTGAGAAAGGATTTGATGAATCTATCGCCGAGAACATAACATATAAAAGTATGTTCTTCCTCGGGACTCAAAAGTATCTCCATAGCAAACTTCAACAAAATCTGTTTAGCGGTTTGAGCGTGAAACGATAACAGATAGACAGACAGACACACTTTCAAATTTATAATATTAAGTATGGAAGTATATATTAGTATCATAAACAAAGCATTCAATCCATCCCAAACGTATTAAAGTCACTGGAGTTTTAAAAATATACGAAATTTAGAAGAGAAATTCTCTGTATCCGTGTTTACAGCGACAGAACTGGACACTGGAATATTTTTACGTCGTTTTCCGTCGCGAGTGCAGACGGGCTGGGTTTTTGGATCTCGCTCGCTAAATTTTAGATCCTTAATTTTGCGTCATTTGTTGTATTCGTTGACACACAATCGTGTATGAGAAGACTGCTTGTTATGTGGTGTTTACTTAAAAACTATAAAGTAGAAAAACATTATATTATAGATGTCCCTTTATAGTAATTTATGTTAAGGTTTTCTCTGCAGATTCGCTTTTACGCACCAGCTCAAGATTAACCCTCTGTCAAGAAAATTGTCATTTCCACAGAAAACGCGATTGTCAACAAAGTGTTGTGTTGTCACTTTGTTGTTGACAATCGCGGTTTGTATAGAAAATTGACAGGGGGTTAATCAACCATACTGCCAATATTGAGCAAAAAGACTAGCGTGAAATTATTTCTAGCAATTAGCATACAATTACTTCCGTTATTAGTACATACTCTCTATAAAATTTCATATTCATTTAAAAAACTCGGCTCGAAACCAAACGAACAAACGAGTAGCCTGATGATAAGCAAACTACTGTCGTCCATAAACACTCTCAACATCAGAACACACCTGGCGCTGCCGATGCAGACAAACGGAGCTATGCTATTCATGTCGTAACGATGCAACTTTCCTAAATGTTATTTTACGTCGATGCTTCAACTATGTACAATCGGGGAAGCTGAAACAGAGCCAGATTGTGGATCTAAGTAAATTGGTAAGGTTATGTCAAATACAGCCAACAGATCAACAGATTACGACCTATATGGTATTGACATATTCAAACCGTATGACGTAGGTCCGTCAACTGGCTCTCTTTTAATTTTTCCCCTGGTACTTAGTTTAAAACAGATTTCAACGTCATTTGAATTTGGAATATAGAAGAATATTATATACATGTCTTATAAGATTTAAAGCTTATAAGACATGTTTATCTACGGAAAATGGGAATTGACAGAAATTGAAAGAAAATTAATGACAAATGTAGAAGTTTTTTTTTGATAAAATTGCAATCGTGTCAAAGTGTACACCTTGTTACCATGTAGTTCGCAGTCAAAATTCCTTTGTTATTTTGTCGGTTTTTACCATGTCAAAGTTGTAAGCCCAAGCTAAATACTAAAGGAGCTTGCTACAGAAAGTCCTTTTGTCCTTCCTAGTATTAAAAAAATTATGATACCTTTAACAAGGGCCAACCATGATTTAGTTTGCCTTCATGTCAATCACAACAAGCTAAATGTCAGAACCAAAACCCGACTGCAGGAACCGTCGCAATTTAAACAATGCAATATACGAATTTAGCGTCAAAAATCTTCCATTTTGTTCTTTTTTAATTTTAATATTTATATATTTAGGGCCTGTTTAACCCCTAATCGATAAAGTTTCTGTTAGGCTATCCACAACTTTTTGGACAGATTCTCTACACAAAATCCATCAAACAAAGTTGTGGATTGACTGTCTGTAAGCGGTGAAACAGGTACTTACGGTATCGCTCTTACGGTAAATACGAATCTAACGACAACACTCAAGCCAAAATCCATCAAGCCCCTTAGGCATACATACATACATACATACATACATACATACATACATACATACATACATACATACATACATATATACATACATACATACATACTTACATACGTACTCTCGAGATATACTTGTTTCAGAAATAATTGCCGAAACTTCTTCTTTAAATAAAAAAATGAGTTAAAAATGTCTTAACGTCGAATCTGTTATGCCTTTTCTGTGCCAAAAGGAGGGTAAACGTAACCCTTCATAACGCAGCCGGGTAAAAAGGCATAATAGTTCGACGTTGAGACGTTTTTAACTGATTTTTTTTTAATTTAAGATTGTCAATTTACAATGTCATAGACCCTGCTATGTAAAGTTTAGGCAAGTATGAATTGTCAGATTACAATATCATAGACCCTGCTATGTGAAGTTTAGGGAATGATTTCTGTAACAAGTATGAAATCACCCTTACGTGCCAAGCTCCATATATGTACTACATACCTACGTCTGCAGGTATCTAACTAATAACATAAGATTAGTACATTCTAACGGTTGACCGCGGCGGTAAAAAGATTTGATTCTGGAATATGGGTTCAAAATAACGTTTGTTTTTAGGGTTCCGTACCCAAAGGGTAAATAAAAAAGAGACTCTATTACTACGACTACGATGTCTGTCCGTCCGTTTGTCTGTCTGTCTCAAGAACAGTACACATAGTAATAGGATGCATACGTTAAGATCTACTACCTGCATGCCAAATTTCAGGCCTTTGGGCTGTAGCTTTATACATCATTATGTCAATCAGTCTGTCAGTCATGAAAGCTAGATGCACTCGGGTCTGTCCGGTACTGTTAATTACCATTCCGAAAGTAATCACTGTTCATCAGGTGATAAATTTACTCGTTTGACTGACCATTTATAGCTACAAATAATATATATTTCATAAAATTCAGTCATAGTTTCTCCCGTTCTTCCCCTCATAATGAAATCATAGATATCAAATTTATGACAATAATGAATTTTAAATACAATATAATTTCAAAGGGAAAGGCAAATTCTAGCGAATTTAATTAAAATTAATTTATTAATGCCTTCCATTGTCTTCGCAAATACACTTCATAAAGTATGATTTAAATGTAATGTAACACGAAAAGTTATTATCAAGATTTATTATCTGTTTTTGAGTTTCTCAAATATAGTATTACAGATAAATTACTAAGACGTCCAGTAATTAATTATTTTGTAACAATTTACTATTGATGTTTCGTTTATTATTTGTGTTAAGAATTGGTAAATTTTGCATCTCCACCTTGCTTCAGGTGTTTATATTATATTATCTTAACTCGGAGATTGGGGTTCAATTCCTGCTTTGGAAAATGTATGGTTTCCATGGTTGATAAATTTTACAATTTAAGGTAGTCTGATGCATGATCTTGTCAGACGACATGGGCATGTTAAAAGACGATCCGGCTTTTCAGTCTTTCAAGTCGGTCGTTTGTCTTAATATGTTGTGTAAAAGAGTGTGTGGTTTTCTGCACTTGCATACACACACACACACACACACACACACACACACACACACACACACACACACACACACACACACACACACACACACACACGCACGCGCGCGCGCACACACACACACACACATACACAAACACACACACACACTGCATACAAATGGGCCTTCTAGACGGTCGTGATGCACATCTTAACAGAGATGACTATGATGACGTCGGTTGACCCGACGGTTGATTCACCGACCGACTTCCACGCAGTACATATTTTATCAACCGAACAAAAATCATCTCTTTTGTGATGTAGGTCCCAACCGTTTAGACTCTTAAGAGCCCATTAGGTATTTTACTTTAGGTTAGGTTAGGTTCATTACTCACATTAGGCCACTGCGTTCTGATTGGTCGGAAGTAATGGGGTACGTACACACAGATATCTTATTGGTGCGTACTGTTTTAGTGCGAGCGTTAGTTGGTTGGCGGTTAGTTTATCATTGGTAACTGATAAGTTTCGGACACGGATGGCCCACATTCTCTACTAATATAAGCTCGAGAGTCATAACAATGTCTACATAAAGCTATGTAGACTTGGTTATAAAAAGAACATCTGTTAAATTTTGAATTAGGCGATACCTTTAATTGGGTCCGTTTTAATTAAGCGCCATTTACATACATCTTTTGGAGTGTTGTAAAAGAAATTAATTAAATGTAATGGAACCGTTTGTAATTATCGTTTACGCAATCGCTTGGCCGTTAAAAAGGGGACGGTGAAGTAACTTTACAGTAATAATATGTGTAATTAAAACCTCGTGTTGAAAGAGAACACACTTATCTAAATTACACTGAAGGGTACCATCGATTTAGATTAAATTTCAGTTGCAAAATTTAGAATAATTTGAATTTGATAATGATATTTTAATAATGAATTGAAATTTTACTAAAAAGTGCCTTATTAGTTTTATTAAATGTGAGCTTGAGTAGATATTATAAAGTTGGCATCCGCTAAGAAATTGTTTTGATTAATTCTACCGCCAAAGAGACATGATATGGGATGAAAGTTTGTATGAAAAGACGCAAGCAACCTTGTATTTTTAGCTATATTTTCTGTTATTTCGTGTCAATCAAAATGTTTAAAATCACCAGGCATATTAATTTTAAGATAAGCTTTTGACGTCACTAACTTCTGGTAATGTGTACATACTAGAGAGAGTAATATAATGTAGCGTATGGTACACGTTAAAACAGGAGCGATTTGAATCAAATCAATTCTTAGTGTATGTGACATCAAAACAAGTGGATAGATTTGGTCCTCATTTAAAGAGATATTCTCGTCTAAACACGCCACCAAAAAGGATCATTTTTAATTTAATTCCTCAATTTATAAAGGCCATGCATCATAAAGATTAAGACGACCTTAACAGAATCTTTACAAACAATTATCAGGAAACAATTAATACATTATTATCTAGCTCTCTTTGGACTCGGATTTTAAAGCAATACATAGTGATAGGATAATTAGCTTTGTAATACATTCCTTATGTTTAAAAAATTATTATTATTTATTTTAAATTCCTTCAGTTATACTTATTGCAAGCTTATGCCCACCTTTTGACAAAAGTTTTCTTTGCCTGAAATGTTTGTGTCTCAAAATAATTTTGTTAAAAAAAATATTACACAGATGAAAGCCAGACTGACACGAACGTATTTTTAATATTAAATATTATAAAGATTCACAAAATATTTTGCGAACTTTTTGTCGTCTAAAAAGTGGCACCAGAAACCGCGCTAATTAAGCGCTATTCTGCTCCTGGTCGCTCCGAGACCGAGATTTTAACTTTTGTACGATTGTGAGCTTTAACTCGTTAAGTTAAGTTTTATTTTTCAATACACTTGATTTTGATTTAAGTTGTTTTGTGTCTTGGTGCAATAATTTTATTCAATTTTGAAGGGGTTTTTGCATCTCATTAATATTTTATCGGAGATTAAAATATTACATCGTATTTGAGTTGTTACATTTTAACCATTCTGCGCTGAAACACTCAACACTCTCGCTTTGTGAGCATACGAGTAAATTACATTTTGTCACGACAAAGTATAATGACGTCAGATATGCCAAATCCGCTTATCACGACACCACACCCCCTTAGTTCCAGTTAAGAGCTAACTATAGCAGCTGGATGCTTTCACTCTACCTATATTTCGGCGTGCGGCTTCAAACAACACGAATGCACGTAATATAACAATAAAGCCTTCTCTTGCAGGTGTCGGACGCCATAACGACACATAGCACCTTCGCTTTAAGGCAGGTTTTGCTATGCACCCACGGTGAATATACGAAGCAGATTCCGAGCAAATTTGCACGCCGCGTCGGAAAATTTTAGTTAATTTGTGGTGGATTAGATCATACTCTCGGGCTTGGAAAATAGTGGACAAATCGCTTAATAGTAAATTTTGGTTGTTGCTAGACATCATAGACCCAAAACAAATCAATATAGAGTTAAAAGTAAATTGGTACATTTAGTTTGTACTAAATGTACCAGGTTAGTAAGATTTTACAACCTTGTAGTATATGCTCATATGTTTCCCATAAATTTTCAACAAATCTTGTCACAATGCCTTCTGAATTTCTAACAAATGACATTAAATCCACATCGATTTCAAATTATTTTTCCGGTCCTAAGCAGCGTTGGTTTATACCAAAATTGGTAGTTTTTAAAATTTAAGTAACCTGATTATTCCTCTAATGTCTTCAATGATTTGGGGACTCGTTATAGTCGTAGCAACTTGTTATGTCTTTATCTATAAAATAGCGTTAACTAGAAACTATGTGGAAACTTAAAAGGGCGTATTTGCGTATCTGTTCGGGTTCGGGAACGGTTTGGGATTGTGGACAGAGCTCTCCGACAGCTATTTGTTGAAGACAAACCCGCTTACTTACATTTAACTCAAACATGTTAAAATTGTTAGTTAGTATTAAATAGTTATTAGTTGTAGTTATTACCGGACATTCAAAGGTGCCTTGCACATGCACCCGGTCACGGCACGGTCGCTTACAAATAAGAAGAATGAACCTCTTATTCTTCTGTCATGTCACATGGTACGGCGACCGTGCCGAGACGCGTATCACCTGTGCTAAACACGATACCAGTGTCGGTGAAGTATGATCTTGTATATAACCAGGTAAACGCGGATGCAACACGGCACGGTATCTGTGACGCGGAGCGAAAAATGGCTTAGGGTATGGACCACTGAGGCGGTGGAAAAGACGGTAACCACTTGAATAGCCACTGTAGAAAGGTCCTTAGGTAAAAGAGCTTAAATCCATCAAGTCCATCAAATCCCTTAAGCAGCAGAGCATGCCAAATAATTAAATACATACATACTCTCGAAAAACATAACCATCCTTCTGACACAGTCGGTTAAAAACTAATATAAACATAGTACTACTGGACCTTATCACACAACTTTATTGGTAGGCTTTAATAAAAACTTGTCGTGACGAAATCGCGGTCACTACTTTTTATAATCCGATGAATATTGAAAAACTTTCAGGATTAAATTAATATGAAACGGCAAAAATATTTTTTTATAATATTTTGTGACAATGAATATTGATTTATTACTAGTGCACACGAAGGTTATGTAATAATATGTTGTATAAAAAATCGTTTTAGCTGTTTAATTTCGAAGATTCATCTATACATATAATAAAACAGTAAAATTGAAGTGACTGTACATTTAATATTTTTACAAAATGATCAATGTAGAGGTACTGAGGAACAGTAATAGAACACATATCGACAAAAAAAATTGTCTGTCTGTTTATCTGTCTGTTCGTACGCGCTAATCTCTGGAACTACTAGACAGATTTGAATAATTGTTTTTTTGTTTAATAGCTATTAGGTCTGGACAACCTATAAGATACCTTTTATCGCGAGAAAATGTACGGTTCCCGCGTGATATAAAATTTTTGTGCAACGAAGTTGCGACCACCAACTAGTAATAAATATAGTATTTTATAATAGTAATGAAGCCGAAACTTTGTAAATGCATACTTCTTGATTATTTTTATTAATTTAAGTTTAAAAAATGTCACTGTCCTAGGCAACTATATTATACTACCTTGTTTCTCCGCTATTAGATTTATTTTGTCATTTATTTAAAGTTTTTGATTTGATGACATCTTAAGTCGAAGCATCTATATAGTAATACGCGAAAGTAAACTTTGTATTTACGAAGAACTCGTAGACGTGAAAGCATGAAATTTCTCACAGTTATAGTTGATATGGAGGAGGAGCGTGGAATAACAATATTATTTTAAAACATGCTTTTATTTTACATATTTTAAATAAATAAAATGCTAAGAACACTACCATACGCACAATACTATATTTTGACTTAATTCGAAATAATTTACTCGGAAATGAATGCATATTTAGTAAGTGACAGACGATGGCATAATATTATTCAATATATATTAAGGTTTAGGTTCAAAAAAGTAGGTAAGTCTTTTCTGTTTATGCTATTTCTATGACATAAAGCCACTGAAATACCATACTATGGAAGAGTAACTGAGTGATAAGTGTCAGAGCTAATGCTGGCGGCCAATAAGATTGGCAGACAGCGTTGGTATTGGACTGTAAGTAGTTCTTCTAATTTTGAAAGGATTACTTTAGGTTACCAAACTCGGACCAGTGACTGAAAAGTTATATAAATAGTAACTAGTCATGTTATATGTTTCTTTAAGTAACTGGAGCCATATTTCAGCAGTTAGTCATTCTATATGGCACCGTATTTCGATGCTCGCAGCGAAACTCTGCTTTTAATGAAGTACGCGTGATAAAATTTATTCAAAAACAAACTAGGCTTAGTGTAAATCCGGGGAAATTTTCCCGTGGCAGTGTCGTTTATTCAAATTATTAACAAAGGCTTTGTGCGCGTTCCTGGATACTAGTTGTGATGCAAAATGCTTTGAGTCCGAATTTACTCGTTGGTTTTTAGTTGTTTGCGCGAAAAACAAAGCAATCTGCATATGAACCATTATTTCACCGAGAAGAAGCGGCGAGAACAGACATTGGTGCTTTATAATAGATCGGAATGGCGTCGGTTTTTAGACGTGTTTTAGAAATCTGTGTGTTACCCAGTGGCGTAGCGTGAGTATCGACCGCCCGGGGCGGATGACAATTTTAACAAACATTAAAAGCGATTTTTATACACGCGGTTATTTTTTCATATAATTTTTGTTTTGGGCAAAGGCCTCTCCTCTTTTCTTCCAGAAAGGGAAGTCTTCCAGGTTCCACTTGCCCAGCAGTGGGACACTGTAGGCTATTAATGATAATATTTTTTTGTGATTTTTGTCTGCCAGTGTAGAATTGTAAATACATATACTCTCATGTCATTCACTGTGTAACATTACAGCTAAGTTGTGGAAAATAATCGCGAAAATAATGATTGCAGAAAATTCTGTGCCTTTAAAATTTTTTAATAGCTCCAAACTTTTTGTTTCTTTGAAATATGTAATGACCAAATATTTAGAATATTTTCTTATTTTTCGTGCAATTTTGCAGCCCCCAAAAAAGTGCCGCCCGGTGCAGGCCGCCCTCTCCCTGCCCCCCCACACTACACCACTGGTGTTAACTTCATAACATAATTTTGATTTACGTTTATTTCTAGCATCCTTAAGTAAAAGTGGTACAAGTGTAGCCCTCTTTAAAGAGGAACTTCATGTTTGTATAAAATTAAATGGCGTATTCTTTAATTAATATAAACATGTTATTCTTTAAACTTTTCTCACGCAAAGTTAAAATTGTCAAATAAAGCTTGAAATTATTATTATAGTGCAATTGAAGTACATATGTGGATTTTTTAAGCTACTGTTTTGCGATTGAAGGCCGAATGCCATTTTAAAGTTTTATTTTTTAAATCTGTATATTGTTAGTTGTATTTAATTTAGTTATAGCACAGAATAAATAATAGTAATGCTATAGTTTGATCGTAATATTATTATATATTTAAAGTTATAATAGAGATTTACTGTAAAATTAAAAAAAAAATTACTCTTAATAGTACAACATAAGACTCTTATTATTTCCTTCGTGCTAACAACATACTTCATAGTCTACAAGATATGTATAGTTGTACTGTGGTTGTAGGATTAAAACAATTAGCAACAGGCAATAGCGTATCCCATAATCAGCAGTAATCAGATATAATTCAGGATTAAATGCCTGATTGCGTATTCCGCTCACGAAATGCTACAATTGTATACGTGTTTTCAATGAATTATACCTATACAACGGTTGCCTGTATAATTGCCGTTTTTGACGTCACGGCAAAACGGAGAAAGAGGACTTTTAATTTTTAACCGACTTCCAAAAACGAGGAGGTTATATATTCGGCTGTGGATATATTTTTTTTATTTTTTTTTATGTCTTGAACTTTTTGATGTACTCGTAGCGCGTATGCGTGACGTTAGCTGCTTTCCATCACATGACCGGTTTCCTCGTTTGCCCGATGTTTAGAGGATCGATAATCGATTCTCTGAATCGAGAGATCTTTACATCAGTGATTTCACAATAAAATATTGTAATATAAATACAATATGTATATATTAATACGTGAGTGGAAAACTCTATACCCCTTTTTATTAAAGACTTGTTGATATAAAAGCATGAAATTTCGCCCAGTTATATTTGATATGGAGAAAGAGTGTGGAATACGATTTTTTTAAATATGCTTTAATATTGCAAAAGTTTAACTAATAAAACGTACGACTTACGAACATTACAATACGCACACTATAATGTTTTGAAATGACACGCTAAATATACACGAAATACTCTTTTGTTTTTGGTTAGTCTGTGATTTTTGAAAATAAAATTTTATGGCTTGGTAACGAGAAATTTATGCCAAATTGAAGTCTTTAATTTAATTGAGAATATATTTTTATAAAAAAATATTTAAATATTTATGGCCGAACTTCGACCACAGGGCGACCTCTAGTTATATATAAACACGTGAATAAAACAATAATTTACTCGACAAAGCCAGGATTAGGATAGAAAAGGAAAGAGTAAGATTTTTTATTTACTATTTAATGTTAAATCGTAATTTAACAAATTGAAAGAAATGAAACAAGGAGTAACCGCAGTTAGTTTATTACAGTGCAAACAAATTAGAACTAAAGCGTGCTAACCACGTCCGAATCGAAGACGTTTCGTATCACGTGCGAGTACAAATTGTGCATTGATGTACTTAGCGTTATGGAAGTTGCATTTATTGTTTCTAAATGAAGTTTACAATTAATACTATCATAGCTTGCACATATTTCTAGAACACAACACAAACACACTTTAATATTTTTAATATTATTAAAATTATTCACTGCATTACCGAATGTCTCGATGACAACAATATCTCTCAACAATCGATCAACTTGATGGTACTTATTATGCATAATATGTACCATCAAGGATATCGATTGCTAGTTGACGGGCCTATGCCACTTGGTCGGAATATGTCAAATCCAAGTAAGGCGTAATCTATCTGCTGGGTTGGTTGGCTGACACACCGCGACCAAATTACGTCACTTGGTCGGAATATGTCAATTCCAAGTAAGGCGTTATCTGTCTGCTGGGTTTGATGCGACCAAATTACGTAGATCCTGTATAGCAACTTCCCTGGTAGTACCTAATATCACTCTTCGCTCCTCAGCGCCTGATCTATAACTCTACAGAGATGCACCTTCCCCCGGCGGTATTGTCTCAGAATGTGGACCCTCATTATTTTAAAATTATATTTCTCTTTCGATTCTTTCTTGGTTTTAGTTTTTTTGCTTCGGTGAACTTTTATTTCGACGGCGAGCGCCAGCGCTGAAAATATTGAATAAATGGGATTAAAAAACTCCAATACATTAAGATGAATTCATGATTCGAGAACTGCTCGTCTCGAAGAGTTTAGACGTCTGGTAGTTGAGAATGTATGATGGTTGAAAATCTATAGTTTATTTGGGTTAAGTTTACGGTATATCGTTAATAGTGCCTGTAACACACGGTGCTGTTATACTGTTATAACTTTGTAAATTTACTACAATTTTACTACGCAAATGCATCCTATAATTACAAAATCTTGTATTGTATTGGAATTTAAACACGTATTTGTTGTAATATTTTGTAATAGCTCAAATACGAAGTAGGTAGCATTTTCCCAAATATTCTGTAATAAATTATGTAGTAAAATTGCATGACTGTGTTTGACATTTCTAAAAATGTGGTGCGTAAAAACTTGTACACATGTAGCCTTTAACTATCGGATAATCATATGTTACTCCATACTTTTAACTCTATGCCAAAAATCAAGTCAATTGGTTGCGTCGTTAGAGCGTAAAGGAAGGACAAACAAATACAATTGCTTATAGTCTACGCGATGAATTTGTATCGTCGAAAATCAATTCTTTAAAAATCATAAATTTTAAAACTCTATTTTGTCGTTTGAGTCCCGATATACCAAAATCGCAAAAAGAAAACAACTTAATCGAATAACAAGAATATCCGACGAATAACGACGTAATTTGGATTAAATCTTATTATCTTAATAGATATTGGCGGTACATTAAAATCTTCGGAACGAGGTCAATATCGGGGATATCTCTTAATTTTTACATTTTCCAATAAAAATATTTCGCGCCGCCCGCAGAGTAATTTTATAAAATTTCCCAAAAATAATGAACGCTCATTAATTTTAAAGTGAGTTTACTTCACTATCTGCTGGCGAAATTTTATCGCAATCATTTTCGTTTTATAACGTTTACGTTAAGGCGGGCTCACACCGAGCGGAAATGTAAACTGTAGGAACCATATATTTGCCAGCAATAATTAATCATTTACACACTTGATAATAACGGAACGTTTTATAATTATTAATTTAATTTTGACTAAATTTTATTATCGTTTTTTTCTGCTTATCCATACATCTATATCCTCACTTCCATACTAATATTAAAAATTTGAAAATGTGTCTGTCCGTCAGTCACGCTACAACCGTTGAACCGAATTTTGGTAATTTTTTGCTGAAATTTGGTCTGGACATACTATTGAGTCCCGCAGACGGGTAAAGGATATTATTTTCCTGAAAAAAGTACGGTTCCCGCGCGATAAACAAATTATGGAGCAAAGGAGTTGCGGGCGTTATCTGGTGTCTAATGAATTTATTGCGAACCTACAAATATATGTAACTAATGGCGTAAAATCTGAAAGTTGTAAATGACAAAGTTCCCAGTCTTGGCAATAATATTTTTGGCAACGCCGTTACGTTGTAAAAACACTTTAAGCCACTTGTATTTTTCTTTTATTTGTTAAATCTAAGTTCCTGAGTAAAGTGCGACTATTTGGTAGTAACGTCTGTAAAAAAAAATCTGATTAGTCCTTTTTGGGTAAGCGCGGAAAATCTGCATGGGAGCTAATAATAAATAAACGAAACCACAAAAATACCTGGATTACTATTTATAGAGATTAAAGATGGGATTACTATGTATAGGTTAATGAGACCTGTATATGGGGAGGCAAATTAAAAATACTTTCAACTTTTCTTCTGATAGATTTCTTTGCGGGGCTCGAAACAGCTTGAGCATGACCCTCAAACTCCCTGAGATCATATCAAAGGGTTTTCATTCCGGTTTTCGTAATACCGTTGTAGAACATACACAGTTGCACGATTTTGTGGTGTGCCGAAGCTCGTTAAAAATATTTTTTACCTGCTAAAAGGTATCCCATGCCAATAATACAGAATGCACCTCGCAACATGGTCAGCGTGATCGGTTGAAGTCCTTTGGATGATTCGCTTGGAGGCTAAAATAAAAAAATATCCTGTGTTAAAAAAAAAAAAAACTGCTGGTTACTAATCTTACTGAAAATAGTTGACGCCTCCGTGTTCCGTAGTGTAGGCCGTAGCCGTCGTAGCGTAGGTCGTGGGTTTGATTTTCTCGTTAAAAAACATATAATTGCCAAGTTTGGTTAGGACAATGCTAGCAAAAAATGATGTCTCGCTGTTGGCATCGGTAATCGATTCCTTGTCGTTGGGAACTGCCGGTTTCGTTACAAATTACTCCAGTAAGTAGCATTACCTGGTTACCAGGAGTAATTAGCTTAGCCTTAGCCAAGACCTATACGTTTTCGCTTCTTTGTAGCAAAGAAGCAAAAACGTTTAAGTCTTAGCTAAGCCCTTTTGGAAATAGGTAATACTAGTTGCAGGAGTAATCTGTAACGAAACCGGCAACCAGCACCGAAACAGGCGTGGAGTATTCTTATTATTGACATAAACCATATACGTACCAAATATGCGTACCAAACCTACATATTTTTCTGATGGTACAATTTTAACCCCACGTTGGGCGCCACAATATATTACCGGTGAGTTAGGCGTATTCTCTGCGACGTCGCTGCTCTCGTGGCTGTCACTCTCCGTGACTGGATCCGACTTGCGAGAATGTTCCGGAAGGTTTTTGTATTCGTCTGTTGTCATCTTAATTAAAATGCCAGCCTCGAAAAGTGTCATAACCCTGAAATTGAAAAATAGGCAGACGAAAAAAGTATAATATTTGGTTAGAATAGGTCATCGTTAGTTGAAAATAGTCATATCAACAACACATTTTTTTTGTCAAAATTGTCTTTAATATGTAATACAACTTAAAGGACAATATCGCTCATAAGTTACGGTTATTTAGATCCTCGAGTTATCCACATAAAGATTCTATCAGGGGTAAAATAACTAAGAACTTACACGTTATTAAAAGTCTCGAGGTAGGGACAGCCGATCTGCAGGGCTATGGCCGAGTACCGTGTGTACAGTTTCTCGCTTAGGTGGAAGTTGTGAGACCCTGTATAGTAAATATTATTCAATAGTTTTTTTTTTAAATAATTCATATCAATTCAATTTAGTAATAATACATTCCTATATAGCAACTATTTCAGTATATAAAATTTACTGATTAATATTAGTACTATTTTGAACAAAAAAATAATTAATTCAAAGAAGGGAAAGTAAATGAAAGGTTGTAAAATACATACGTCATTATTAAATTTAATCATTTTAGGTTACTAAAAGGCTTTTGTAAAAATAAAAAATCATGAAAATAATAGAAGTTTCTAGATTTTTGTATCGTTTTAAATTTTCTTTTATTTTACTGCATTACTTAATATAAAACGATTTAGATTGTTATTATTAATATAATTTGTGGTCCTAATTAGTATTGCACGTTTATCTGTTCAACTTAACAAAACAAGTACATATGTCTAATAATTGCAATCAGAATATCCATAGCATTTTTGCTATATATTAAGTTTAGGCGCTACGGTAGAAAAAACAAACATTCAGGCTAACTAACGATTCGCCGGTCAAAGGAACAGCTAAGTAAGTAAATACAATAACATTGTAGAAAATGTGGAAAATCACATCCCGACAAAAGTGTTGTACAGGATGAAATTTCTCGGATTTTATTTGTAAATCTTGTGCATTTGAGAATTAAATAATTTCTCCGTCCGAACGTGCTTCGACGAGTACCGAGAATATTGCTTAAAGCAAACTCGACTCTGCTTTAAATTACTTTTATTTATACAGTGTATGAAGAAGGCATTATGTAGGTTTCGGTTCGGTTCGCCTTTCTAAAGGTGATTGCCTATTTGTCAGAACTGTACACGCCACATTTCGTAAAGAAATGTACGAGGCAATAGAAATGCGACGCGTATGGTTGTTCTGACAAAAATGTTCGATTACTTATAAATTTGGACTTAATGTACTCATAAGTGTTAAGCAAACATTTAAAAGTAATCAAACATTTTTCGTATTTTACAAAATGAAAAATCGTTGCAGATATTAACGGTCTAGTGCTTACCAAATCTTTCCGTGTCATAGTACAAAGTCTCTCTCCCGCCCAATATAGCGACACGTCGCTTCGACAGCACCATTCGTACACCAACCTCCACGCTGCGCACGCGCTGCACCCGCTGCCGGCGCATGAGCCGAGCGAGACGACCGTATACACCTGTCCCGTTCTAAAAGAGTTATTTCGAATAACAACACAGCATTGATCGTCTTTAACATGCATTACGAAATCCATACGCGCAGACTTTTCCTGCTAGTTATGTAACACATATCGATAAGAAAATATCCGCACGGGCGGTTTAAATCAGCAAGGCAGATGGCTCATAGTTATGTCAGATCGAAGAAAGACAACTTTATGAAGATTTGTTATAATTTTCCAAATAAATATTTTAGTACTTATTGAAAGTCCTCCAATACTATTATGTTTTTGAAAAAGACTTGTACATTTAGAAAGTGAGGAAGTTATGGCAAAAATGCATTACCTACTTCGAAAAAGCGTATAGAGTCAGCAATATATTATTGCTACTTTAAAAAAAGTTTCAAATCACCTGCAGTATTGACAGTGACGAGCTATGTCTCTCCACCACCAGCTCATAGCCGCTATCCCTCATAGCATCTTCCAGGGCTTGCAGGGTGCCTATAGGCTTCTCCTTAGCTGGCTTCGCGAGGAGACTCGTGAGGTTCGCGGAGTACATGTCACCGATGACGTAAGTCGCTCCGAGAGAGATGAGCACCGTGACCAGACGAGCCTTAAAAGTACTAGACGGCTCCTTACTGGATGCTGTGAAGAAAACCATTGGTAACGTTAAAGCGAAATAGATCCAGATGACATTTGGCAATAGGTACTTTTAATTTCAGAGCCTCGAGCCAAGAGAAATTGGCGATGAAAATAATATTATAATAATATCTATGGACGCTTTACACCACGTCAATCTGCCCCCGTGCTAAGTACCAGAGGGACTTACTTGTGTTACGGGTGCCTGACAACGGAAATATATTTAATACTATATACATATTTCAGATTTTTATTAAATGATGCACATATTTAATACACATCCCAGAGCCAGGAACATTGGAAAACTTTTGCTACGTCGGCGGGTTTGAACCCGCGAACCCCGGCTTAAGCTACCTACGCGCTTACCAACTGAGCCGCAGAGGTGAAGTAAAATGACATGGTATGAGTCGAACTCAATAATAACGATAGCTTTTGTCAATTCCATACATACGGATTCATGGAATCAATACTAATATCCTAAATGAAAAAGTATGTTTGTATATTTGTTTATCCCTTCACTGTGCTCAAACGAAGCAATCATCTACGTCATTTGGTCAGAATATGTCAATTCCTTATACGGCTGAGTTTGACATAACGCGACCAAATTGCTTAGACCTACGATCTGTGTCTCTTTCAACTTCTCCGATTAAGTTCTCTAATTTTACATCGACTTCTAGATATAAAACTCATGTCATACATACATGATGCCCACACCGAAGATTTCATAGTCAGCATACTAATAAGGCTACATAATTATTTTAAATTGTATGAAAGTGTTTTTAGACAACGCATACCATAATGTACCATATATTAACATATGCTGGTATATTTCCATTTTCGTTTCAACATTAATATAACTTCAACTACTTACTTTCGGTGACTGACAGACAGTTTGTTGGAAATGAAAGGCATTAACTTTGCGAGGTCATTAAGGTCTAAACTAAACTAGCTTTCAGTGTATGTGGTATGTACCTATTTAAGGCGCCAAAGGCCTTGACGATACATTCGGAATTTCGAAGATGTCCCCCGCTAACGGAAAATAATTGATATACAGTTAATAATTAGAGGAAATAAGACTCCTTAGTTATTATAGTGTTACTTATATTGTATTAAAAAATGTTCATCATGACCGGTTAGTTTCATGGTTATTTCAGGGGGGCTATTATGACCATTAAAAACCTGCATGGTTCCAGGCAATTCAATATACGGCCAACGATTGCCTTGTTCGTTTTTCGTATTACAATGTCTTATTAAAATAATAACTGAATTAATACTAGTTTGGTTGTCTATGAATGGATTTAAAACATGTTAGTGACATTAGGGTACGTCAAACTTCACGTATTTAGTGTCACGGAACTGCTGACTGGCTGGAACTTGACTGGGGATAAGAAGTCATAATAACTACCCAGTTTTTCATAAAGAATGGATGTCCATGGTACATTTTTTCTTCTGATATAATCAGCTTAGGGATAAAGTCCTCACTAGTAATGAATTAAAATCATTCTATAACACATGTTTTTTGGCTAATGTCTTTAACGTTTTGACATACTTATAAGTGGTTAAACTTACCCCGCTGACGCATTTCCAAGCCTTATAGAAGATGATCATGTAAATTGAAGACCACGCGGGAAAAACAAGGAATGTTAAAAAAGTACAACTGTGAAGTCTATATTTAAAAAATTTATACAGCCAGAGACAAACAAACGACAATACGATTTTTGACGACCCAATTCTCATTTTTATAATAGAACAAGTAGCACATAAAGCTATGATAATGATATACTACGAAGCTAACAGATACCATTAAAAAGTCAGTTTCACAAAAAAGGTGACGTTCCTTGTTTTTCTCGCGTGGTCTTCATTTATTTTCTTAAGTGTAAATTTTCAAACCGTCCGATATTTTTTCTATCAAAACATACACTTATTGAAACTTTACATTTACATACAAACTACACCGAACTGCAACTGTTTATACAACTTTCCTCTGTTTTGGGCCATTCGTTGTATAAATTCACCTAGTATGTACTACTTTTAGCATGAAATTTAACTATTTGTTTTCTCTCATTTTAATTTAACGTACTTGCTACATCCCTAGCTTCACTCGCGTGAAAATAGTAAATCGTGTAGAAATAAGAAAATTCTTATAAGCCTTTCATGACCAAAAGTAGCCTATGTTACTCTCCATCTTTTCAACTACGTCTATGCCAAAAAACATGCAAACTGGCTGTTGAATTTGGGCGTGAAGGAATCAAACAAACAAACAAACAAACACACATCTCCATTTATAATATTAGTGTTATAATATTATTTGAATCGTCAATATTTTACATCTTAAATATAGTGTTGTTAAATTGAGAAGAAATAAAATAATGCAAAAAGATATTCATACGTTTCTTGTGGAATATCCTCTTCCATTATAATCCAATTCTGGCTGGCTAGTCATGTATTCAAGATCAAAACTCAAACAAACTAACACTGTCTCAAGAACAACGAGGTGGTGAACCAACAGCAGTTGTTGAAGAGCCGCAGCTGGTTCCTCCGTCCGCGCCAGAGGGATGGTGCTGCGATAACAAACCACAGCGCCGGTCCGCTCACCAGCAGCGTGAAGCAGAGGAATGGCCAAACCTGGGATATATAGGATGTAAGTAACACACAAGGGTGTTTGGGAGTCTTCCATAAAGAGTTAACTGTGAAAACCCTAAAAACAGACAGGAAGTCCTGCAGATATACTAATATCGAGTTCGATACCTTGCATTTTATCCAGTCCAGCTTACTGGAGCACCTCTTACCGCTAAATCTTAAGTTTTAAAAAAAGTTTTAATAAATTTCTACCTCCCACCGAAACGGTTTTACGGCCACAATAGTCTTGTTGAACTAGCAGTCTTTTGTAAGTATAGGGTACAAACTGTGCTTTATACAAAGTTCTACCTCCCATCGAAACGGTCGTATGACCGCAATAGTCTCGCTGAGCTGGTCTGGTGCGTGCGTGAGGAAGGCGCCGGAGTCGGCCAGCGTGAGGAAGGAGAACTCCACCGCCTGCAGCCTCTCCCACGTCACCGTTACGTCGCCCACGAAGAAATCCGCCTTCTGCAAGTCAGTTTTTTAACCGAGTGGGTCGGAGATCGGAGATTAAAATAACTATAAATAAATCAAAAACGATTCAGATAAAATATATAGATAATTTATTTTATTTATTTAAAGTATATTCATAAACATACTCAGGTACCATTAAAGAAAATGGTCTCTATCATATCTATGTAAATTAAAATAAAATCAATGTTAGCCATCGTTATCATATTATCAATGTCATTGGTTGAATTTGACAAAACTCAAACAAATCACGCTGATTACCCATCTGGCTGTGAGAAAACTTTCCTGAATTTACTTTTAATACAATTAAAAAATCGTACACGCAGAAATCGTACACCTTCGAGACATAAAATCCATCATAATTAGTAATAATAATAACTCCTACGATCCCTAAGGCTCTACGTCCATTTGAATCTGATCAAAATTTTCATAAAAAAGTATGTGAAATAAAATGCTTACCCGTTTCCAAATGAGACCAAGTACTCCTTTGAAGGTCCCGTTGCCTGAAATACTAGACCCTTGACTTCTGTCTGGAGGGTCAAAATACTTGTATCTAAAAGAAAATTCATCATTTTTCACTTAATATGTACAATTCATTTTTAACCTAAAAAAATCACATTCTAAACCTAAAAAAGGGGTGTTATAAGTGTACATTTTCTCTCCCTCTCTTTGTGTATAGATATGTAACATCATAGCTCCCGAACGAAAAAAGCGATTTCAGTTTGGTTCTTATCCATACTAATATTATAAATGGGAAAGTGTGTTTGTTTGTCCTTTCTTCACATCGCAACGGAGCAACTTTATGACGTGATTTTTTGTGTGACGTTAGTTAGGGGGCTGCAGAAGAACAAAGGGTACTTTTTATCCTGGAAAAATATACGGTTTCCCCGCGATAAATTTTCTTTCTTATTTTGGCCCCACGGAGTTGCGGGTATCACTACCACATAATATTTGATTCAAATTAATTATTGAAAAATTATTTTGTGTCGGAGGTTTCTAACTTCGGTTCTTCCGTCATATTCTCCATAACCACGCGGACGTAGTCGCGTGTATCAGTTGCTATTTATATATACCTGAAGTTAAGTTTGTTAGCCATGAGGGACATTAGCTTGTAGTCTCTGCCGCCGGTGACGTTGACCCCGGTTGAGCTGTTGGTATACTGCACAAAATACCATGGCGGTGACTGTAAAACAATGTGTTGTTATACCAGTGTCCTGCAATTTTTCGTGCTAAAGATACACAGGGACATCAATTTTTTTCAAAGGTACACTACAATCTATATCTATAAAATTCTCGTGCCACAGTTTTCGTTGCGATTCTCCTCCGAGACGGCTTGACCGATTTTTAATGAAATTTTTTGTGCTTATTCAGTATTTATGAAAATCGGCCATCATCTATTTTTCATCCCTTCAAATGTTAGGGGAAATTATTAATATGGCAAAACAACGTTTGCTGGGTCACCTAGTTAATCTATTATATCAAAGTTAATAACTTAAGTAATAAAATAAATTAATAATAACTGGGATGACCTGTTCTAAGGCTAACTGCAGACCACGGTTCAAGCGTGCATCGTGGCGCACCATTTGTGGAACTCTGTTATTATCTTCTATTATTCCAATAACATTTTCGCAGTAACAACGATAAGGACTCAAGACACAGAAAACCTAACCTAATCTACAGCTAGATTAGTTTACGATTAGTAATTTATATTGACTCAATTGCACCGAAAACTAGCGTGAAAAACGTTACGATGTGTTTCGTACAGTGAGTTTAAAGGAGGCCAAAACTACGTATATATCATTCTCTTTCCATATTCCCAAACCCTATTTCCATTTTCTATTTTCTATCAACTGGTTTACTCTCTGATTCCATAACAAAATATCCATTAAGGGGAATACAGGCGCCAACGGCCATTAGGAGTTTCGAAAATCACCCCCCGCTAACAGGAAATAATTAAATATATAATTAATAAAAACATTAAATAAAAATTCTTCCTTTGGGATTTTAATGTTACCTATATTGTATTGTGTAAAATAAAATGGTTCATTTTATCCCGTTAGTTTTGTAGTTATTTCAGTTTTTTACAAATAATCTGCGGGTCTACGGTACATTTTTTTCTGATTAACTATAAGTTTAAGGAAGAAGTCCTCGCTAGTAACAAAAAAAATTAAGATCATTCTATAACATATATTTTTTGGCTAGCGTGCTTAGCGTTTTAACACGCTTATAAGAGGTAAAACTTACCCCGCTGGCCCATTTATAGTCCTTAAATACTATTTGATCACTTACATGTATCACTGGAACCTGGAACATCCGACCCTGGAAGTCTCTATACACTTTGTCGGCAGGCGGCAGTACAGGCGACTTGTACAAGGTGCCCGACCACCAGTTTACTAGCGATAACGTCGGTGTTAGGCGCGGAGACGCCTGGTTGTAGTATATACGGAACCTGTCATATGGATATCTTATTAGTTTTTTTTGGGCTTTCGTATTATTTTTAGGAAAACAAAAATGAATGATGAACAATGGATAGATATTGATTACTGCATATCTCAATTCTTGACCGGTCATGAGAATTTTAAAGCCAAACTTTACGGGTTCAAATTAGTAGCGTCTCCTTTTTGCGACTCAGGGCAACATGTATGAACAAACCGCTCATCATATCCTTTGGCATAACGAAAGGACTACAATGCTTAACAACTTTTTTTTATACTGCGAATACATATATTTACAAAATCGACAATAAATTAAACCACAAAACTTACTAACAAAAAAAGGAATAAGGAGAAAAAAATATATATAACAACTTATTTTGTAAATATGGCGTCGTATACTACAGTAAGTTTTTTTGCCATAATAATTTCTGGAAACAATCTAACACTAAAAATTCCAACGTACTCGTAATCTCAAACCTAGCTTAGTAGTCGCAATTGTTGTTACCATTCGTTCCCGTGGTGCTTTCCCTTTAGTTCTTTGACTTTCGGTCATTGCAACTTTGTGCTGTCTCCCGCTTTGTATATATATATATATATATAAAGTTTTATTATATTGAACTGTACATGTAATATTTTGTAAAGATATTACATGTACAGACACTCCACTGTACATTTAATATTTTTACAATTTTACTGCTTAATTATAAGTACAGACTAGGATATCTGTGCGGATTAATGTTATATATATAGACATAGAACATATATCGACAAAAAAAAGTGTCTGTTTGTGTGTGGTTATCTCAGGAACTACTCGACGGATTTGAATAAATCTTTTTTTTTTAATAGCTATAAGGTCTGGGCAACATATAAGATATTTTTTATCCTAGGAAAATGTACGGTTCCCGCGTGATATACAAATTTTTGCGGGCACCAACTAGTTAATAATTATTACCTAATATGAAGTGGAGCATTAGGGTCTGTTTCACCACTTCCTGACGAGTGCCGTATAAGCTATTGAGAACTTATTTGACAGATAAAGTAAAACAATGTGACAAATAAGCGAATAGCGTATCAGGAAGTAGTGCAACAGGCCCTAAGTTTTTAGCATCTAAAATTCAACGTCTTAGGGCTCAAATTTCAAAGGGTGCTTTTAGGTAGAGGCAGATGCTGTTAAATATGATACCGCTAAAATCCTTACCCTTCAGAGCCGAGTAAAAGGCACAACAGTGCACGTTGTCTGCAGGCATTCGCCAGCATCTTGATTGTTGGACATCAACGTTGAATTGTCTAGATATGACAATTTTTGACAAACCTTAAGTATTATGCCAAAAAAGCGGGTCGTCCGATGAAAAGCGGCTACCATCGCCCACGGACACTTGTAACACGGTCGAGCCGTGCCATTCGTGCCGGAGCTTGCCTCTTACGAGGCAAAAATTAATTTTATTAGGAAATTATACGGCAAAGCATTATACAGCTTTATTCTCTATTTCACTTACTTTAGTGTAGTGCTTTGGCACAACACTTTCACTATTATTGAAGGTTAATTGCTATCATCGAAATCCTAAAAAACCCGACCTTTACAGCTTAAAATAGAGCTAAAAATAGAATGTAGCAGATATTTTGTGGGATACAACAACAGTTCGAGCACCAATAGGCTTCAGGTGAACAAATACAGACGAGGCCCGCACTGAAACGGAATATTTAAAATTGGTTTGTGTTTTGTATAAAGTTACAATATTTTGATGATCAATATTTGTTATGATTACATTCCTTAAATGTTTAAGGTCTTTAAAAGTTTATGATAGTTGTGTCTGTACTAAATAATATGAATATTAATAAATTGTATATTTGTTTAGAAATATAATTAATTAAAATATGGTTGTCTTTAAAGGTCTCTTTATATTTTTTTATAAAATAAGGGGACAAACGAGCAAACGGGTTACGAGATGGAAGGCAACTACCGCCGCCCATAGACACTCGCAACATCAGGGTCGCCGGTCTTTTAAGAGGGAATAAGCTCTCTTCTTGAAGGCTTGCAGGTCGTAGCGGTCCATAAATACTGCTCGTAATAGTTCATTCCAGAGTTTTACTGTGCGAGGCAGAAGTTACGCGAAAATCGTAATGTGGAAGACTGCCGTTCATCAAGGCGATATCAGTGGTAAATTTTTCAAGTTGGTCGATGGCGAAAAGTTGCAGGATTGCTTTAGGTTAATAAAATATAAACATTTAGAAATTTTGAACCCTGTATAAATTAACATTTATTTAAAGCGAAAGCGAAAGGCGCTTATAAGGTTAAAAATAATTAGGACGTCATTACGTTCACTCGCATTAATCTACCTGGGGGGCTATTATGACCATTACAAACCTGTATGGTTCCAGGCAATTGAATATACGGCCGACAACTGCCGTGTTTTTTTTTCGTATTACAATGTCTTATTAGAATAATAACTGAATTAATACTAGTTTGGTTGTCTATGAATGGATTTTACACACGTTAGTGGCATTAGGGAACGTCAAACTTCACGTATTTAGTGTCGCGTGACTGCTAATTGTTTGGAACTTGGCTGGGAATAAGAGGTTATAATAATCCCCCTGTACTTGAAAGAAATAAGAAACCACTACAGCCGGTCTCAAGCTTACACTTATATAAAATACCTATCAAATAAAACATCACGGTCGAAACACAAAACTTGTTTCGAACATATTAGGAGGCAAACTTCTGTAATGTCATAAAGTAAAGCGCTCCATCTTGAAGTTGGGACTTCATTATATCTACAAGAAGTAACTAATATGCTCCCTCGGGCGAAAAGCGTATGCTTCAGGTGAAATGTGTGCACTTGTATTATAGTGATTATGCTGAAACATGGAACTTGCTGAGAATTTCGGAAATAATATAGCGCAAAGTTATATGACACAAATAAGCTAATCCACATTATTAACACAAAGTGTGAATCCGGTGAGAGATGTGTTAAGAATGTTTTCATAAGTGGAATGAACAATGAATGATGAAAGGTATTTAGGCGAATAATTGCAATAAATACCAATATCTACAGCAAAATTGTATGGACTTTGTACTAATGTTATGAATGAGAAAGTTTGTTTGTTTATATTTAAGTCGACACTTCTGTACCGGCAGGTACTGACTTAAAATCAATTCACACGATAGCATTTCCTGGTTAGCACCCGCTCGGCAGTCGACTGACGTCAGTTGCTGGCTCAATGTAAATCTTAAGTTGCATCTATCACAATACATCAAGGCCCGTCTCTGTCGCCAGTATCTTTAAGCTTCGTTTTATCTGATCCTACAGTACAAAGGCTTGGACACTCACGTACTATATAATTCGATTGCGGAAAATGCCAGTTGTGTATTGGCCAAAACATATTTTAAGCCAAGTGGCATATAGCTTTTAGTTTTGCACCTAGCTTTTACAGTACTAAAAGCTAAAAAAATACAAAATGTTATTGAGTTAAAATGTTCTGTTTTTGGCCTCGTATGTTCCAGAGAAGAAATTTATTTTTAGCCATTTGAGGGACCAACGTTATTTGGTCGGAATATCTCGATATGTAATATTCGTGACGGTTGAGTTTGACTCACATGACCAAATTATAAGTAATTGTCCAGTGTCAACTGACTATAAATAAACTTCCCTTATATTAAATCACAATGAGATTCTGTTAAATAGTTGAATAAGGATATTATGGTGACGCGTACTTAACAATCACTAATACAAGCCTAGAATTCCTAAGTCTACTACTCATTAGGGGCCACTTACACGCTCTTCCGAGGATTGGTGATGACTGCTACCCGCATGGCTTCCTTGATGAGGGAGGTAAAAGTCTTGGTGACCTCTCCGTGGAGCCATATGAATGTATACAGCATCGACCGATGGATAAAGTTATTTGATGTTATCTAAAATTCATTTTGATTCAAAATCGATCCCAAATGTTACAAGTAATCGAAAAAATTGATTCATAGCCAGTGGACGGACCTACGTCAACAAGTCGGATCATGTCCAATCAATATAAGGAGCGCCTGTCGGCTGCGTATGATTACCAAATTACTAAGGTCTAAGGTCAATCTGGCTTTGAATAAACTTTCCAGACATGTTATAGATCGCATTTTTTGTATAAGTTTTCTGACCGAGTGCTGTATCTATATTTGTATAAAAATGCGCGGCCCGCTCCGCGGGAGCTGCCGTCCAATTCTTTTCAGTTATCACAAAGGTTCAGATCACAAGCTGACGAAATCTATTTTCATTATTACGATGGTGCTTAAAGAAACTATAAAAAATTATTTTTACCTCTTCAAGAATCTCCTCGCACTCTTCTGGAGTGCAAAATATGAAGCTTGTCCGTTCGTGTGAATTATCCAGCCCCTGCTTCAAATAACTGAAATACTGTTAATAAGTAAAAAAAAATGTGGTAAGCTCTTTAGATTGCCTTTTAGTCAAGAAATCTGACGTGAAAAGGCGTTGTGTTGTGTTGTGTTTCGTTCAGTGAGTGAGCTTACCGGTGGCCCAACTTCCCTAATGCCCCTATCCCTATTCTTTCATATATTCCGGCAACGTATTCACAACTCTTCGGATGTCACGAATATCCATGGGCGACGGCAGTTGCTTTCCATCAGGTAACCCGTCTGCTCGCTTGCCCTTATATTATATAGCCTAAGTAGACCTAGACCTAGTAGACCAAGTAGTTAGCTACTACTAAATTATACTACATCAATTAAATGAGACGACCTCAAAATTCTAGGCCAGCAACGCAACTGCTACTCTTCTGATGTTGCTAGTCTATGGGCGGCGGTAGCTGCTTTACATTAGCCTCTTGTCTGTTGAAACACCGGCTCCTGGTTTAAACACATTTTCGCCTTTGTCAGTTGATACACCAGGAGCCGGTTTGGGTAAGAGCGTTCTATTGTTCGCTCTAAAAAACGTTACTGTATATCCCCTATCCTTTCTAACGTG